>JAGDQP010001350.1:0-27038 GCA_022664845.1 Lepisma saccharinum | reverse complement strand
TTTTTTTTTTTTTTTTTTTTTGTTCCCGGGAAGAAATATACTGTAAATTAATGATCTGCAAAAAAAATGACAAATATGCCTGGGAAAACCTGGAATTTGAACATTAACATTTAGTAGACACCTGGTCAAGCCAATATTTTAGAGATAACCAATAGAAGCGAATAAAGTGATAATACTGAAGATGAGATAAAAATCATGGCTACTGTTTTTCCATAGAGTGTTTAAATTATAATTGTGCTTTAATCAATCAGGGACATAACTGTGATTTTTAACTTACTGGCAGTTTCCTTATTTATTACATTTTCATTGTGTGTTGTGATAATGGTGGTGGGATAGATTTACAGAAGCTAGAATAAATATTACCTCGGTTATCTTCCGAGGGAGGCAAATTACGGTATGTTTCTAACGTCACCATGCAGGGATCACTTTTGATACCTTCAGTTGACTTGAAACGTTGATTCTTTAAGTATGTGGCTTTGTAGTTGTCAATTAATACGCACTTCTAAGGTGAAAATAACAATCAGCTATGATATTGGTAATAAGAATATACTATATTCTATCGATATTTTGAAGTTGCTTTTCTTATGCCATGGCACGTGTAAATATTTCAGTTACTTAACCTTCCTATTCATATAATTGATCTGATATCTCATCTTGTACAAGTAAATCAGAAAAAAAAAAGGTTCGTCTTTAGTCAGCATGAATATTTATATATAAGGTAAAATTGTAGTATCCAATTACCAGTAAAATTGTTTCTTGGGAATGGATGGGTGATTGATTGATTGATTGATCGATCGTAGTTCGAAACTATATGACACGCGACAAATGTCTTACCAACTGCGATTAGTAGTTGCAAATTATGAAATTTATCAACTTTCTTTTGATGAATTTGCTGTATTGTAAGAAAATGTTCGTATAATTTTAGGACGAATTTATTCGTTCTCGAATCATTTATAAAGACCACCTACTAATTCGTTTCGACATACTAAATTACTGAGAATGTTGTTGTAAAGATTCTGACTTGATAGATGGCATTAACTAGTCAAAATAGGTTAGTCAGTCCCCCTGGTCTAGTTTATGGTCATGAACTTTGGATTGGCACTTGGATAGTCACGCAGGCTCGACTCCTGCTACCAACCTCCTGACTGAAGCTTTCCGGGTTAGTTACGCCAAAAGAATGTCGGGATGGTATCTAAACTAAGGTTCTGGCTTGCTTTCCTATCCGTGGTCCCCGGAAGAGTGCTTGTGGAAGAACGTCATCCGTCAAACATGTAACTTAGGCGCCGGCCGGGTAGCGGTGCGGTTTAAGGCGTTAGTTCAACGACTCGAAGGTCCCGGGTTCGAGTCCCGGCAGCGGCATGGGTGTCTTTTAACTTAATCGTGACGGGCCGAAGTCAACAGCTATTAGACTGGCCCATATAAAATAAAGTTTTTTATGTAACTTAGGCCACATCTGCCTGTCTAACTCATAAAGCATAAATCAAAATAGGTTATGCGTTCAATGGCGGGCATATATACCCACATATTCCACAACTGCCGGGAGAACTGGGTTTGAGGGTGCCAACCGGACTGGGGAAAGCGAAAGTTCAGGTCGCATTATTATGTTCTGTGGGAATTGCAAACAGGCCTAACTTTGCCATTGATCATTGATCGTTCGCGTAATGAAGGAAGCTAACATTTTTTTTTTTTTTTTTTCCCCTTTCGGATGAACTATTATTTTCCACGAAAAAACATGATTGAGTCCTGTCGAGCGAAACTTCATTAAGTTTTTCAGCATATACAAACCACACACTTTTGCTTTAGTATATTTTACCTAGCCTTAGGATGTTTTCCCTTTTTCTTTTATTCTATTGTAATACGTAATGTGTTTTGTAAATGAAAGCAGATATAATTTTCTCTCTTTGTTTTTCTAGTGCTAGGAAAGAATTGTAAAGCAGTGAATACGACTATTCTGAATCCTCATGTGCACTTGTTGGGAGAAGATGCTGCATGCATTGCGTATATAAGGCTCACACAATATATGGACAAGTAAGTTTCAAAGTACTATTAGTAAACTATGGTAATAATACAATACTTTAACAGTACTAAAAGACATTCACGCGTACCCCCCCCCCCCCCCAATGATGTGGGTACATTATTAACTCACTTAAATTGGTTCTTTTCTACCCGTGAATGTCGGTTACTGTTTTGTGCACTGTACTATTTTAAATATATATGGGTTATTTTCAAAATAAATTATATTTTGCTGTTCCTCAACTTCTAATAGTATAATAAATTTATTTAATAAGTAAAAACACACAAAAGTTTCATAGGCTAATAATGAAGATAAGTATTAGTGTTTAGTAAACCAATGTTGAACCAAATTCATATATATATTTGTGTTTCGAAAATATAAAAAATATGTTTTCCTATTACCTCGTTTGAAGCAAGTGTCCATACCCACTATGATTTTACTGTTTTACACCTAATACACAAATAAATGTTAGAAACATGGTTCAGAACAAAGCTGTATTTTAATTCTTTCATTTGTAATATGTTTCTTTAATTGACGACATAGTTATTGACGGAAAAATATCTATATCTTGTCCTCACAATGTTCACTCTGTTACTCTCTGTGTTACATGAGTTTGCAAAGACATTTTCAAGAATGAAGCTGCCATCACTGCTTGAAAAGAACATTGAAACTAATAGTATAACTGAAATTAATAACACACAGTTTATCTTGCTATTGTCTCTATATTTTAACAAAGTCAGTATTTTTTATTCCGAACTTTGTTACTTGTACCTGAAATGATTACAATCAGAGAGTACTGCGATTTTTGTTATGTGTTGCTATCGTTATATATATTTAATTTCGAATGAACTCTTCCATTGCATGGGAGAAAAAGGATTCATGAAAGTACGTCCATTCTGTTACTTGAAAATAGTAACAGAGTACACACATATGTGCCATAAGTGAGACCAAACCAAGAAAAGAACTATAAAGAACAAGAAAATAATGTGAACGATCAGAAAATAGAAAAATGTTAGTGGAATACACGAATTCAAGATGCATGTGTAAAAATATTTTTCAGCAACAGCAAGCATACCATAAATGCAAGGAAAACCTAAAGTCATCAAGAGTGTATCTTGCATGTTCATTTCTTATCGTCAGATGCATATTTTTGTCAGTTATGGGAGGAAATTCAGAATTTTCATTTTGGTAGGTTCAGACAGTAAGTTACATTGCATTATTCCGTTCTGTACTTGAAAGATCATAATGCTATCTCGTTTTGTGCTGTTTCTGATTCTTTGGATCATGGTCCTGTAGCTATGTGGACTGACCTTGATCCAATATTCCAGTATTTAAAGAATACTTTCCTGGATGTGCCAGTTGTCCACATTTTTGTAGATAATTCTGTAACTCACTATAAACAGAATAAAATTTATTTCTGTTTTCAAAAATTATTTTCAGGTTTGTTACATGAAATATTTTTGAGGTTGGACAGAGTTAGAGGTGCAGCACACTGAATAGGAGTTACTGTAAAGAGAAATACGGATTGCCTCATTTCTTCTCGACAAGACAAAAATGCTATTGAATTTTATTCACGTGTAGGAGACAAAACCCCAATAAAAATACATTCTTTCATAAAAGAGAACAAAAAAAAAATGTAGAAAAAATTATCCCATATACATATACATCTACACCTGGCACTTTCGAAATACATAAACTCTTAACTTTTAAACCATAAGAAGTTTTGTGTAGAGTGATTTCTTGTTTCTATGAGGGAAAATTTCTGCAAAACTATAAAAGTTTACTTCTGTGATTTTAAGTGTCACAGATTCGCAGCTTCTCTTTCCATGCTTTTTTGCATTATAATGATGTATATTCCAGCAGTGAAAGTAATTTTATTTTAGATGAATACCCTCCACATTCATATATTTACTATGTTGTAAGAATATAAGTTTGGATAGAAAAATAAAGTTGTAATCGATTTCATGAGAAAATCAAAATGTTGTACTATAAATACTTTTCATCGGCCATCAGAGCGTTACGCTGAAACAGTTTAAGTTTGTTACTCTAAAATGGGGAGGTGTCGCCTGTGGGAAAGTGGTAATACTAGCTGCCTTGTGATCAAGGGATCCGTGGTTCGATTCCCGATGGGGACACAAGTGGTTCGGAGCCCACGTTAAACTGTAGGTCACGTCCTTAGAAGCTTGCCAGTTCGTTTAGGACGTTAATAACAATTCAGTCAATCTAAAATGGAACTTCAGTTTCGAGAATTTCATTGCGTTTAGTTTATTTTGACGCAATCAGGGGTGATCATAAAATTAGTTTGTAAACGGATTAAATCTATAAAGCTTCAAAGGTAAAGAACATATAGAGGAACAAGCTTCTGTAAGAAAGTTTTCTAATCTAAATTTTATTTTCGTTATGTATTTTTACTCAGCAATATTAGTATCTGCAACATTAGAATCGTTAATATTATTATATATATAAATATATCAAAACAATTTCAGTTTCTATGATCAGGCACTTCATAAAAATCTTTTCGTATATTTTATTTTTATTTGTATTTTTTCCATTATGTAATCAAGATAAAAAAAAATAATAATATTTGTCATTAGAACAAAGATTAGGATATCTACATTCTCTTCTTGTCAGGGCCGCGGTGGATCAACGATTAGAGCGTTCATCTCTGGCGCTTGGATTCGTCGGTTCAAATCCTGCTTGTGCATGTGGGTTTTGTGGTGGACAAACACCATGTGCTTGGGTTTTCTCGGGATTCTCCCGTTTCATCCCACTTTCTTCATTCCACCACATTATCATCATCGTCATCATCCATCCGGCCTGAATCAGAGTTGCCTAAAGGCCTTAAAAATTAAATTCAAATTCTCTTCTTGTCAACTTTGTCTAATGTTAGCAACACAAATCTTGCTACAGTATATAATTCTGATACTTTATATATATATATTTACACACGTTAGAAAACACGAAAACCTAATAATTCGCAGGTAACATTTTATGGAACATTATAAAGAAATATTGTGTATTTATCCCACAGTGCGAACATTTTGATGATAACAGAGTGAAAATTTGAGGCATAAACATTTAAGAAAAGTACACACAATTACGAAACTGAAGTGCCTTTTTGTGTCATTTAATATTAGTAATATCTACTATCCAAACGAATTGGAAAGTATACAACTGCAATTGATGTAAATGAAAATTACAGCAATGTCTTTTAACGTACGAGTAGAATACAAAATGTCATTATACCATATTAAATCTTAAATGACGTGTAAAGAAGTCCTGAAAAAAACAAAACAAAGCCCGCTTTGAATAGAATTGTGAAGATGTACGTTATTAAGGACATTTCATCCAGTTTTTAATATGAATTTTAAAACAGTTCAGCAAAATGTCATGAAAATGACATATTATATATAGTTTAATCTACAAGTAAGAAAACACACTTCTTTTTCAAACCGTTCAAGAAATTGAAACGAAGTGCATACTGATAAGTACTGCGTATAGAAAGCAAGTTGTTGGAGTGTATCATCATCATGGCCCCATCTTAAAGTCAGCTATATTCAGAATTTATCGAAATTTTTATGTGGGAAAGAGTAATGTGATATATGAATCTAGACTTGAATTTTCCCAGTAGCGTAGTGGTAAAATTAATTTCACCTAACTATTCGTGAGAGAGAAAGTGACGTTGAAATTAGTGAGGAGTGGTTGCAGTAAAAGTCAGAAAACACTAATTTGTTTTTGAAGTGTGTAATGAAATGGATACCAGTAGGTACACAATAAGGGACACTGCGTGTGGGGTCACAACTACCATCTTGAAGTCGTGCTCAGTTTTTGTAAATTGGACATACTGGAGACATTAGGTCATGATATGATATATCAAACTGAACTAGAATTTTTCAAGAAACATATTGAAGTTAATTTGAACATGCCAATGTCTTTATGGAAAATTCTAATCCGAATCGATATATTACATGGCATCCTTCCAGTTTAAAGAACTTGATTAAGATGACTGTTTTCAATCATGGTGGTCATACACGTCACAGATAGTATCCCTTCTCTGAATCAATTGGTGTTCATTTGAATCCCATTCCATCAAATGATTTTTTTTTTATATAAAAACGAACATTTTTCTGTTTCTTCTTCACCACTTCACACCAATTTTATAACTTTCATATCAATAAAGTTTGGGTGAAATTAACATCATCAGTGTGTTCCTTGTGAAGTTTTGGTTATATTTTTCAGGTGACTCCTTCTCATTAAAATATTTCGAGAAATATTCAAGTGGCGTTACTCCAAAACGGCGACCGTAATGGTCAGTCATACTATTGAGTTGGTTGCAGCTCCTACGCAGTACCCATCAGTATACATTAGGTTTCCATTCGTTCAACTGTTTTGAGTAAGAAAAGTGTGTTTGCATTTGTACAAGATGAAACAATTGAGAAAGAGTATTTACTTCAATAAACGCTTAAGGTAGTAGTGAGTGAATTGTTATTAACGTTCTAATCAAGCTGGTGAGCTTCTAAGGATGGGATCTGCAGTTTTTGATAAAGTGAGCTCTGAACCACTCCGTTCAGTTGACTCCTGCGGGAATTGAACCCTTGACCACGCCTACAGTGAAGGAAGTAGTACAGGAGGTAACATAGGAATAGACATGATTGATTAGAACAAGTAGCGGTATCTGTGGTTAGGAACATGAATGTGATGTACTTTGATTGTAATGATTTTACCATTTTAGAAGTCCTCATTAAAAGAAGTATGCGGGAATATATGCATCTCTATATCGATTATTTGTTAATGTTAAGTTTAGTTCTGCATCATCTACCCAGATTGACCTAGCTTCCAAGGTTTGTGTACACGACTGAAATTTAACAGTGGGATGCTCTTTAAATCCTCTCCTAACCTAGAGATTAAGTGGTATTAGTTCAACCTACTACATAGTCGAAGAAAGACTATTCACAGTTGATAATACAATGTGAAGTGGATTCAAATCAATGAGGTAAGCCGCAGATGGCTTATTTCTTTCACATAGAAGGCACCGGAGAATGTGAAAGTTAGGGAAAATGACGTTGGAAGTTTGACAGGTTTCTTTGAGATACGAAGTGATGTTGTCATCCGTAGTGCTGATAAAAATAGTAGGGAACATATTAAGGATGGAGGTCTATAGCTAGGTTTGTTGCATTTATAGACGGGAATTGAAGGCAAATAGAATAAAGGATTTATGCAGACTAAGATAGATGTTTATAAAGTTGAGTGGGTGCTGAGAAACTAATCTCGACATGGTGGGAAATATTGTCTGTCTCACAACATGAAAATTGAAACACCATTAACCTGGGTTAATCGTGGATCGAAATTTGTGATTAAGGTCGATTGGTTCGAATTGTTATTGGGGATGCGAGTGGGCTGAGTGGAAAGACGCACGTTGGATCTTCTTGGAGATAAGTATAGATAGGTAGCCTCGGTTTTTTATAGGTGAGTAGAAACGTATGTTCTAAGCGTTCTTCCATCCTTTATTGAATTAAATTTTATACAGAAAAAAAGACAATACATAGGTAATTGCTGGACATTACAATACACAGAAGGACTTGAGATGGTTTCCTGGACCTCCTTCCATTCTCTGGGTTTTATTCGGTTCCTGAAAAGATAACTAAAAGTGGGATGGTGATTATTACAGCATTCCATACAAGCGTTTTGAAGGAGTGTATCCATTATTCGTTCTTGGTGTTTCGTATGTAGTGTACTACTTTTGTTTCTTATTGTTTATATTTTTTTCAGCTTCTTTGACTTCTGCTCAAGTAAATGTTCATTTCTTCTTTTGTCATAGCTGTAACGCATAGCTAGGAAATGGCCATAAGAGCAAATATAATTGTAAAAATAAGATAGGAGTACTTACACTGATTAACTGCTCAGGTAGTACAATACACTCAACATTTACGAAAACTTGCAATATTGCAGAATTTTAATTTTGTTTATGGCTTGTACAAAATCTAAGGGAAATTCCTAGGAAAACTTCAATCAGGATGAGCGCCGCTAGGATCGCTCTCAGGACCTTCCGATTGCTAAGCCAACAGTCTACCAAGTGAGCTACGGTCGCTCGGTTCAATATTACGGAATTTAACTATGATAATAAGGAAAGAAAACACATTGTTCACACGTATGAGTTTTTTTTTTAATCTATATTTGGTCGCTTTCGACGCCTTGTTTATTCAGTTCTGGTTTGCTGTATAGAACAAAGGCATCCAGCCCTTTTCGGTTGCACGACAATGTTTAACCTGTAACAACATTTTATTTGTGACTGTTACTTAGTTGTTGTTTTTTTTTTAATACACCTGAAGTAGGTGAATTACTACTTCTAAGGTATAATAATTTTCCACCAGAACTCACAGATGGCGTTTCGTTAAAAATCTAATTATAAAACAGATTTTATGGTCACATAATTAGAGGTATAATTACGTTACAGCATTTACGTGTGCATTAAGAATCTTTCACTCTACGAAATATCTGAAGGTGTAGTCTCACTCTTTAAGAAATATTTCAAAATCAAAATTGAAATTATTATTAATTTTTTGAAAGAAAGAAAAAAAAAGTGTGTTCTTCTCTGACTTTCTAAGATATTTAACTTAAAAGCTTCGCAGGCCATAGAGCCGCAGGTTGAACATAGCTGGTCTAGATTATATTTGAGGCAATCATATGGTATTTCCTATTTTCTGTTGAGTGGACTTCTTTGTTTAGATTAAGTTCACTATACGTTGATTATAATATTATGTTGAAGAAACTCATCATCTGATAGTATGTGTGGCCCACATATTTTGTCTTGTTATTTCATTGTTCTCTTTATTGCATAGTTTCTCCTTTTAAGAAAATTTGCTGTTTTCTTTGTCTAACGTATAACTTCGTGATCTTACTGATTGTTTTAACCTCGCGAACTGCAGTATAACAAAAGGAAATCATGATATGAATCTTTGTATTCTCGTTACAGGCAAGGTCAAGCTCACACTCAGCAGTCTGAAGAAACAAGGGTGTGGCACAAGCGGGATGGTAAATGGCAGAATGTTCACTTCCATCGCTCAGGCTGTGCTTCTTCCCCTTTCGCCTTCGCCCATAAGTAACACACTTTGGCATTTGCAGCCAGTAACACCACTTGTGCACTGCATTGTTGCCATTTCTACACAGGGTGCCAATTTGCCCCAAACCCCCTGTATTTGGCAACAGTGAGAGAGAGGTCACCGATGTCAGCAGGAATTGTTTTAAGACTCCACTCCATAGATTAATTCAGTATTAGGCCATATAGACTCTGTGTACAAGTAAATTATAATCATGATAAATACTGTCATTGGATGTGTTGATTTGTATTTGAAAGAAAACAAAGTTAATATACTAATTTATATATAACATAACGTAAAGAAGTCCACCTCATCTTCTTGGTGTCTAATTTAAATTTTAAAACATACATACATGTTACAAAGTTGCAAGTGTAACGTAAGTACATGTACAAAACACGTACATACACACACTCAAACAAACAGATACAAAATCTTTCACTTTGTACATGTAAAACAGAGAAAAACACAACATACGTACATATATCTATTAATGTTGTAAGCTTAAAATTAAGGCTTCTTTTATTCATTTATTTATGCAAGTTGATGATACACTTAAAACATATAACAGTAAAAAAAAAAAAAGTGTTTGCCTAAAATATTGTTCGTGTGGATTTTTCCATGACAACTATATTGAGTCAGGTCCATGTCCCACTTCTGCCAATGAAGGTACTTACTGGCCATCAGATATAATTCTCACTGTTGCCATCGCTCTGCCTCAAGTCTTGTTCAATTTCTAGAGGACGGTCTCATCATACTTCTCTTGTTATGGTTCAGCTTCTGGATGTGAACTTGGATTATATGAGTGCGCGCTGCATTTAGTATTAGATGTTTTCGAAATCTGATGTCGTTGGAGTCAGTTCCATGAACTGTTCCCCTGTTTTGGCCTAATTGTCATTATGAATTACTATTATGTAAAGAACCTTATGTAATTCCTAAACTGGTTGAGCTAAAATATTGATAATTATAATCATAAAAAAATGAATGATGAAAGTTATTCTAGTGAAAGTGTACAAACATTCTTGCTGTAAGCAAGAAAAGTTTACTTGGAAATGATGAAACAGGAATAGTTTCCTCTTGTACTTAAATGTTTGTCTAAAGAAAAGGATAAAAAAAAGGGCATTCTACCACAATTTTAAATCAAAAATACTTTTCATATAGAGTTTTCTTGTAATCGCTCCTCGTCCTTTAATTGTGAAGTGATTGCTGATTAGGTATATACTTGTAATATAATGTCATTTGCATATTGTAAATCTTTATAATCAGGGCTAAGTATAACTATAATTACTTACCTATGGCCTCAGTGATTTATTAGTTTCAAGTTTCTTTTCCACGCCCAGCTTATTCAGATAAGGTGTATTTAAGTAATATTTAGCTTGGCACAGTGAAATAGCTTTGCTTAAATGAAAGTAATGTTGTGGCCAGTTTTGTTCTGCTTACAGAAAGGTGTGGGAACAAAACAGTTAATGGTTGCACCTGATGCACGCTAATTCATCCTGTACTGGTAGAGTGGATAAGAAGTCTCCTTTTAAAAGAAAGGGCTGTAGTAAAATACGTGAATTTGTCATAATCTACGGTATATGCGTGCGGCATAATGTTAGTATATTGTAAAATAGAATTCTTTTTCATGACTAATTGTATAAGTTTTCTTCTCTAAAATTTTATTTAAATAATGATATATTTAAAAAATTAATGAACCCTACCTCCAGTCAGTTTCACTGTCACACCTATTTTTAATTTTTGGGGTGAATATACAGTGAGTCAGTATACTTAAAAGGTCTGAAGGTAAAGACTGCCCCTATATGCATTTAAGAAATTGTTCTAGATGTAGAAATTTTAGCACTGGTGGTGTACAATGGCATGGCAAAAGTTGTGTAGTAAAGATAGGCTAATCAACGTGAAGTTCATGCAGAAATGTTAGACACTACTGGAAAGCTACCGATAATTTCGAAAACGTTTTGCATCAGGTGTTACCTAAATATGTATATTTTTTCTTTATCAATGTTTTATCCAACTTGTGTATGCTATCTAGGAAAGCAAAATACTATTTTGGTGTGTTTCTTGAGATAAACTTAAAAAAACGTAACTATAGAATTTAACAAGTCTTTAAAACAGCTTATATACAATTTTAAAAATGGTGAAGATATTAAAAGCCTTGATATTCATTGTTATTGATTTTGTTGTTGACGATTTCCCACGTTTACCTATGGTGGTGTCATCTCGTTATAGGTGTGTAGAATGTTATGTAAAAATATTAGCAACTTTGTGCAGGCCAAATGGATAATTTCTGATGTGATATGAACCCTATTTCATTATTTGTACAAGGAATTGTGATAGTTGTTTCATTTTGACATGGAATTAGCATATACATATATATATATACATAAAATTTTAAAAAGTATATATATGTATATATTTGTGTGGCCTGTGAATGACTATGGTGAATTTCACGCTAGTCATTGTTATGATTTTTCTTTTCATGTTTATGAAAACTTGTACTGAAGGAAGAAAGTCTCTTTGCAACATCAAGGATGTGTGACTCAAAGACCCTCTCCCCCATTTTTTAAAAGAGAGCACCTATAGACTTATTTCTTATAGAATTCTCTTCTGTGTTTTTGTGATACGTGATAATGCCAAATCTTATGACCTATATAGTTCTTGTAGCCAAAAAGAAAATCAATTTCAATTGATAATGAGGACTGATTATTACAAATATATAATATGAAAATAAAGTAACAGGATGTATGACTTTTCTTCGTTATATAGAGATGTTCTTTTTTTGACCATGCACATAAGACAAAGATATCTTTAAATGCCTTTATTGTCTAAGAACTTATGAGAGTCAGTCAAATATATATATATATATAAATATATATATATATATCAAGATTTTACGCTAAGCTTGTTGTTGGTGCTCATAGAATAAATGTGGTTCTACTAGTGTTGCTATTTTAAGTTTTAACTTGTAAAGCAATGAAGAGGATTTGTAGATGATGGTTATATCCGTAATAATAAAATTTCTAGTTTTTTCTAGAAATTATTTGATGATTTGTATGTATATTAAGAGACATTTTATTTTGCATCTGTATCTCTTGCATATTATACTTTTTTTTTGTCATATTTGGTTAAGGAGTCAGTTGTGTGTCAGTTTTTTCTTTGTTAAGTTAATGTTTATAGTGCCATCATACTTTATGGATCAATTATATTGAATATGTTGACATGTAAATGAAATAATTTTTATGCTCTCTATAGATATATTTATTTGTAAGATCAGTGCAACGTTGTTTAAAAGCACGTTGGTAAAATGAAAAGATTAATATTTCTTTGCGTAGCTTATTGTTGCTTTTATATATATATAAGTAAAAGATAATGGAGCAATTCTGATAAATCTTGTAAGGTATTTCTTTGATAAAAATATTAAAACTACAGCATACACCTCAATTTTATCATCTGTACTGTGAATTATAATGTACATTTTATATGTAAATCTTCTTTGTGATGCACTTATTACATGTTATTATACTGGTAATGAAAGTGTAATTTAAAAAAAATTAACCTATGAAAATTTCTCTTTCTTTCACATCACCATTTCGTTGCCTTTTGTATTCAATATTTTAGTGAGGCAAATGTCTATTTAGGGTTGAATTTAACTGAATGGAATTAGAGATGAAATCTAGTGAACGATTACTCATGTGTGTCTTGTTATAATTCACATTTATATAAATTAACTTGCATCCAATAATTAATTGCTCACCCAATCGTCCACACATATTAAATTATGAACTCCCAAACCAATGCAACATTCAACCATTTATATATATATATATTTTTTGTTTATTTATTTATATTCATTTTTAATTTTATAAGATCCTAACAGGGCCATCTTTTCTGATTGCTCGTGTGCATCTACTTGTTTTACTTTTAAAATTTGCCATATTGAGTTACAATAATAACAGTTTTCTTTGAGATAATATCAGTACAAAAATTTCTCAGTAATGCTTAAACTTCTGTGTATCTACAACAGTTATGTACTCTGATATTCTTTTTTTATATCTATTAGCTAACTTACTAGTAATTGTCTGAAGTATTTATATAACATGTTGCTGTATGAAATTATGTTCAGATATTCCAACTAAAAATAGAAAATTAAAATACACGTAACTCATATTATGAAATTTAAAGTATTCTCACTTATTTCAAAATCAATTTTTTTCGTGAAATGCTTATTGTATTCGTATTTCTCGTGCTCTTCTTGTAATTGATCATTTTATGGGCTCATTAATTTACAGGCAATGATTTTTCTTTATTTTCTATGATAAGTATTGTACGAATTGTGTAAGATTATTATGCGTGTTTCTTGTTCAGAAAATATGTAGTGTTTTAACGTAAAACGAAGTAGTTTTTGTTAGTGAGGTAGCGTTTGTATAAGATCTGGAAGATCGAATGCCTTACTGTTTTTTTTTTCTACTTCTTTGAAAATACAAATGAGCTTATTTTGAACTCTAGTTATACATGTATATATATCTGTTTAGTGGTGTGGTTATTTGTAAATGTGGAAATTCATATTTTGAAAGCAGTCTGATTTTTCCAATCTCGGAAGTGTTTCTTCGATTAAAGTTGATAATTCAAGAGGAATAATTAATTGCATATGAAAAATATTGTAATGTGATATTTCATGATCGTCAGCTCCTTAGGTATATGTACTTCTAAAATACACGATGAAATTATTATAATTTGTGTTCAACGGATGCTTATAATTTAATTACTTAAAATATTACTAGTTTTCCATAATTCGTTTCAGAGAGTGTTCATAAAGTGAAACGTAGTTTAGACAAAGACTTACTTATTAAATATTCCTAACAAGAAAATTATTTTAAAAAGTTTTCTCTTATAATTTCATACTTAAAACATAACCTTAATTTCTTTATTTTTTCTTTTCTCTAAGATGAAGAAATATGCAATGTATATTCACATTCGGACAAAATTTCTGGATTTTTAGGTTTCTGTAATGGATTTTTAAACGTGTATTCTTTTCTTCTAAATTGTACATGAAAAGAACTTTTGAAGAAAGAATTTAATAATAACGTGTCTAAAGGAATTATTGTTATCAAAGCTAAATTATAGGATTAAAAGTAGACCATTTTCTGTAGTCCTGTGATTTGAATTACTGAAGATAATTCTTAGGTAACTCCTGCTAGCACAACGTGTAACAACAATCTATCAGAAGTGTTGTTGGGATAGTTTCGCAGATAGAGGTAGGACGATGGTTAGTTTCAGATGTTGAGCTCTGAACCTGTGTATTTGCAGTTTGCTGTTTATCTTATTTCTAAACCACGAATTTAATTACTAAATCTTCACTTTGTGCATTATTATAATAATCCTACATACTGTTACTGATTTAATATGTGTATACGCACGCAAAAGACGTCCCGTTTTAACGTAATGGGAACTATTCAACTTTTGGTTTGAAACTTAATATTTTTAAAGGATTTATTCTTCTTTGGCTTTGTAACTATTAAACAGTTGTATAACGTCGTGAATACGTTATTATTCGTGTTAGATAAAAGGAAATTCCTTTTGGCATTTATGTGCCGTAATAACCTTACAACTCTTTTTTATGCTTTAAAGTACGTAATCCAACCTAATATTCAGATATTTTGTTCGAAGCTTCTTTGGAGCACTATAGAATGTCCAGCGTTTAATATGACTGCATATATTTCTTACTCTAACTAATTAACCCAGATTCTCTCGCAGCAATTAGTTGAGAAAAAGATGGCCCTTTAATGGCAAAGTACCATTTTCAATTAGGCCGAGGAAGAGGATATAATAATAATAATAATAAAAGACTGTATACATATAAACATATCCTCTGCATTCATATTTTGTGGTGCTCTAGGTAAACAGGCTTAAAAAACAAACTTAAGTATAAGTAAAGTTTTTTAAACAAAAATTCATTAACTTTTTGTTTTATACATACTTGTATTTATATACGTTTTTAAAACTTCATTACTGAACTTACTTGAGAACCATGTGGTTGGAGTACATGACTTCTCAGTGTTAAGAGTAAAACTAAGTAATAGAAATTAGAGAATTTAAGAAAACAGTCTTAGGAGATAAAAAAAACTAGCATTATAAAGATGCTACCTTTTTTTGCATGCAAGCGTGGTTGGAAAAGGCATTGGTGTCCTGCATGTCTTAGTTTTCCCTATATTTTTTCCTTATCACAAAAAACTTTTATGGAAATAAATAATGTCAAATCCAAAATTTGGCTTGAGTATTGTCATTCATATCCTTTCCAACTAACATATAAGTTACTCATTATGGTTTGCAGTATAATGAGTAGAATGTAGAAGATCAGAACAAAGAGAATTTTAAGTACTAAAAATTAGTGTGACCCACTTTTTTACAGCCTCAACCTGAAACACAGCGAACTTTTACAGGAGTAATCCGGGACACGTCTTAATCAGAACAAAAGGATGAAACAAAACCTAACCATAATAATAATAATAATCGTTATGATATAACTAGGCATGTTTTAACAGAAACAAACTATAAATAATAAAAGTTATTAACAAAAGTATAAAGAATCATCTTTATTTGAAATATAAACGTTAAACTGTATATTGGGATTCGTTTTTTATACATATTAAAGAAATAAGAATAATAATTAACAGTGGTAGTAGTATATTAATATTATACTTATATATATATTAATTAGATATACTTTTCGATTTCCAGATACCATTTCTTGAAGATCTTTTACTAGCTCATGATTTTCTTTCTTCCAAATATAGACTTTCTTCGTTATTCACTTACATCCTTGTAGTTCAGATTTTTTACTCACACTTCATATATTTATTACCATTTGGCCTTAAAAAATGCTGTTTATCTCAAACAATTTTGTGTATGATGATATTTAGAAACTAATATATAAACATCAATGTTGCGTTCAAGCTGCTTTCACTAACCTGGTGAGAAGAGGAGCTCCAATATACTGATTGGCAGGCAATCCTCAAAACACCAAAAATGCAAGCAAGCTGCTCTCTCTTTATTTTTCACTTATTTTTTAAATACACTATCGGTATTTTAGGTAAATCTGACAAAAGCATTTGTAATTATAATTTTGCCTTTCTCACACCTTTCGAAGTAAACCGCGATTTTGGCTTCCAGTGGAGAGTTTGCACTGGACTCAGACTGTCAAAATCGGGATAGTTGGTCACCCTAACAGGTTATGCAACATTCATTGGAAATCATTGTTTATATACTGTCCTTATTGTGTCTAGATTTACATGGCGAATTTAGAGCCATGAATAGGTTTTGTTTTCACCAGACTTACGTACAGAAATTGCTACACTGGTGCACACAGTTGAATGCGATTAACCCCCTCACAAAAGCAAGAGAAAATATAATACATTTTTTATGTGTTTTCATGTGAATGTACAATACTTAGTTATTAATGATCTAAGCAAGTAACATTGGCCAACGCGAGTCCCATGTCTGACGACGATCACTGTTCCGGAGAAGGGACAAAGATAGTAGCGACCATGGCTTTGACCCGAGTATTCGCCTGGTGAAATTGAATATAACCCTGGAAAACCTGTCAGGATGATATACCTGTTTCAAATTCAATACGAGACTAATATAATCTAAATATCAAACTACTACAATTGTGATATTTTGTTTAGTACTACGTAAAAATCGTTTTCATAATGAAAGTACACCTTTTCCAATTTATTTATTGAACACAACAGGTTATGTACCTAGTTCAGGTGTTCATTGTACATATGAAACATTCTACAAGATACTGTATATATTCATATTTGATAGTTTGTGGTCACATTCTGTAAAAACAATTCATTGCTTTATATAACAATGAAATTAACTTGTAGTTACATTAAATATGGACATGAAGAATGCAATTATATAATGAGCATATTCTCCTAATAGGCGATATATCTAATACATTGGTCCTTTGGGGTGGGAGATGGAAGACTTCATTACGAGGTCGAGTAACTCTGCGGGACGGTCAACCTTATTTCGGATAATTTTTCTGAGTGAATTTTACTATGTACTAGTTTGTATAGAAAATATAGTAGAAAATTAACTCTTCTATTTTCCAGAGATTGGAATGAGTACTTGTTTACTAGGTTCAAGTAGTTTTCGAATTTCGGATATATTCCTATTCCTTTGTATGTTAAAAATCGAACAAATTTAGATTGTATAATTTCGATTTCCCTTGTGTTCTTCTTTGTATGGATGCCATACTACTGCAGCATATTCTAACTTCGATCGAACATACGCTGTATATAAAATTTTTAAGACATCAATATTCGAGAAGTCGCTTCCTTGTCTCATTACAAACTCGAGATTCCTAAAAGTGTCACTAATAATACGCTTAATGTGTATATCAAATGAGAAGTTGGATTTTATGGTCACACCAAGATCGATGATAGAATCTACTCGGATCAGTGGTGTTTCATTGGTAATGTTTTCAAATTCCCAATAGTTCCTTTTTCTAGTATAAGTCATTACACTACATTTTGAAATGTTTAATAACAACATGTTTGTTTTGCACCAGTTGGAGACTGCATTGATATCATTTCGTAAGGAGGAAATGCTACAATAGATTTTTAAATCATCTGCGAACAATAACTTGTTGGAGGATGTTATTTCACCGGACAAGTCATTTACAAATAACAAAAACAAGAGAGGTCCAAGGTTCAATCCCTGCTGCACCCCAGAATTTACAACAAATTCCTCGGATGTAATATTTTTACTACGCACACAGTATTTACGGTGGTACAAATAAGACGCTATCAACTGATGAAGGTTCGATGAGAAGTTGAAAGATACAAGCTTGCTGAGAAGGATGTCATGATTAATAACATCGAAGGCTTTAGAAAAATCTGTGTAAATTACGTCAGCTTGACCTTTATTGTCTATTTGAGTAGCCCAAAAATGTGTAAATTCAACGAAATTAGTTACAGTCGATTTATTTGTTAAGAAGTCGTATTGGAAGGGAGAAATTACTGAGCAAACATGTGAATATATTTATTTGTTCTTGTATAATAATTTCGAACACTGGTTGGTGCAGATATTATAGCTATTGGACGATAATTTTTAATATCGTTACTCATACCGCCTGATTTGGGAATGGGACAGATATCAGCAAGTTTCCATTTAGTAGGGAATTCAGAGGTGCCTTATTGAAAATTACTTGTAGTGGATATTTCAATATCTCCGAGCAACCTTTGATAATATAGGATGGCACTTTATCAGGCCCATGATATGTCTGTGGTTTCAGTTTTTTAATGACTTTCTACGTCTTGCAGTTCAACGTGTTCAAGGGATAATTGATCTTAAAGTTCAGAACTATTGTGTTGAGCAAAAGTATTAAGGTTATATTTTGACACATTGTGTCACCTGGTAGTTCTTCATGAATGCTTTTGTGATAGCTTTTTCATCCTTTAATAGTTGACACTCGTAATTTAGTACATTGCATTCGGATTTACGTCCGTTATTTTTTATATATGTCCAGAAGCTTTTTGGATCGGTTAAAATGTTATTTTCGCAGTTATGCAAATATGTTTTATAAGCGGAGGTTCTCTCTCTTTTGGTGAGAGCACGTATTTCCTTAACTTTATCGTAATAATACGTAGCATCCCCAATTGATTGTTTCCATTTTCTACGGTACTATGCCTTTCTCCTGATCAGATTAATTATGTAATTTGAAAACCAGACAGGATAATTTGATCTCGATCTCTTTCGCGGTATACATTTATCAAAAATAGCATATAATATATTACAGAATGAATCAACAGCTTCAACAACAGTCAAGCTATTAGATACGCTTTCCCAATTAGCCGATTCAATGTCGCGATATAATTGCTCATAATTGGCTTTGGAGAAGTTGTAATCCATTGATTGTGACTTCGTTGCAATTTTTATTCGCTTGGTGATAGACGAATTGAGTCATATTCACGCGTTGCAAGAATACTGTCAGTGTTGGAAAGTACTAAATCTAGTTTTCCATATGTGTTCCTGACATCATTAAGAGAGTTTAAGTTATAAAAATTAATCAAACAGTATAATTCGTGGCATATTGATGTTGAACTATCAAAATCGGTTCCTGTGACGTCTCGGATGTTATAGTCGCCTATTAGGAGAATGTTGCTTTCAGGTGGTAATACACTATATATAGAATCAAAATAACCTTGATATACTGAAATAGGAGACGCAGTTAAGATATAAACAACACACACAAATATACAAGTAATATTATTTACAAAAAGTGTAGCTAGTATACAGTCTACACCTGGTATATCAGGAGAAGAAACTCTCTGAACTCGATATTTTTGTTTACAGCGCCACCGCCTGACTTTTTCCGGAAGAAAGTAGATTTCTATCAGCTCTTAAAACAACATATCTTGAGTCAAAAAGTTCGGAATCAATATGACTATCGGTGAGCCAATATGAATTTCGCTTCTCGGCCTTTTGGATAAGATCAGAGTGTATCAGTGAGCCAAGTCTCGAATAATGCAATCGCTTGGTAGATATTTTTATGCAAAGTATTTAGTTTGGTTCGGAGGTCACGTGTATTCTGTATGTACAGATTGAAGTACGTTTGCTTCCCTGAGAAAGCATTACACACAGAGTCAGATTTGTTTGCATATTCTTTTGGGTTCGCAGAACCACTTCCCCCACTCCATCACAATCACTCCTTACCTGTATGGTTGAGTTTCAGCTACATTTCAGCAGGCTATTTACGCTTGATTTTTGGGCAATGGAGCTTCTGGTGGTGACTACTGATTTCGAAGAGGAAGAGAGAGGGGAGGACCTTACACTACTTGTTGCAAGGTTATTTGTATTTCTCTCTGAATCACTTGACCTTCCTTTTTTAGATTCACTTTCACCTGTTATCGGCCCAAGGACACTTGTGTAGACGGAAGTTTTGTTCGGCTTTCCGGGAGGTCACAGGGGGTGGTGGTGGTGAGAGAAGGATGAGGTGGTGATTGTGTCAGTTCTTTTATCGAGTTTCCCTTTTCTTCCTGCAAGCTGGATACCCTGAGGGGTTCAGATGTCTCAGAAGTAGCTTCTGTCTTTGACTTTCCTGTTCCGTTGTTTTCATGATTCACTGGTTGTCCTTGTCCGTAATGTTCAAAGTTTAAGCCGCCGCCTTCAAATTCAGACAAAGTAAATCTTTTCTCATCGCAATAGAAATATCTGTACTGTAGGTGAGAAAAACTGCCTCTTTTTCGAAATTCAAGTAAATACTGTTATTTCACCCGTTCGTTGCGCACTTTATTCGAGAAATCCTGTTCGATATAGACCCGTGTTCCATATAGTTTGCTTTTGTTTTTCAAAATAGCTTCTTTCGTTATAAATGATAAGAAATAACAAATAATTGGTCGTTCCCTACCATTACGTTTTCTTCCTAAGCGATGGCAGTGTTGTATACACTGGTCACTTAAGTGTATACTATTAATAGTTTCCATTTGTTTAACGTCTGCACATATTTCCTCATTAGAAGCACAAACACTTTTCAGAATATCCTTTATTTCAGCAATTTCATTCTTTTGAGGGTTTGTGGGGCCAATATGTTGTTCTACACAAACGATTATTAGTAGCGTGAGGACAACAAAGCTAAATACGCTTTGCATACTTTAATTCTGCTGTCGCCATTAGGGGTGACAACTTCTTTCGTCCCTCCTCACAACACAACACCACAGAAGAGGCAGATTGTGACTCTCTACGTATCCAGGGAGATTCCCATGTCACGCTTCACTGCACTTCAGAGCTCGCGAGAAACACGTCTGTCTGTCTTCCACACTACAATGAAAATTTACCCTACATTTGCCCTTTTTAGCTGGACACATATATAGATAAAGGTAGATAAAGAGTACTAACTAACTCTATGGCTTATGGAACTCGCAAGGTCATCGCCGCAGTAACAAACGTTCGCCATTGGATTCTATCCTGGGCAGTATCAAGCCAGTTTTCATCACAAACACCTACTTCTCGAAGATCTCTTCTAATATTGTCCACCCAACGACGTCTCGGTCTTCCCAATGGCCTCCTTATATCCGGCCTTCCAACCAGGATAGAATATAATCTTCATTTTTTTCCATCCGAGCTACATGGTCTGCCCACCTTAGTCGTCGCGATTTCATTATTTTTACAGCATCTGGTGAATCGTACAGTATGTGGAGTTCATTATGCAGTCTCGTCCCGTTTCGGCCTGTATATCTTTCTCAAAACCTTATTTTCAAATACTCGTAATTTATGTTCATCTGCTAGGGTCGTACTCCAACTTTCGCAACCGTAAAGTATTACCGGCAGAATAACCGTTCTGTATATTTTCAATTTCAATTTCCTTGATATTAATCGCGATGTTAGAAGTTTTTGGACTGAATAGAAACATGCGTTCCCAGATACTATCCGACTTTTTATTTCATCCGTGACCTCATTTTTGCTTGTTACGTATGCTTCCAAGTATTTAAATATGTTTACTTTCTCTATGACCTCATCTCTAATTATTATGTTTTCATTTCCTTCATTCCCTGTGTTTCGGCTTGTTATCATGTATTTTGTTTTATCTATGTTTACCTGTAGACCTATCTCATCACACCCTTCTACTAAGACATCGGTGTTGCTTTGTAGTGCATCTATATCGTCCCCTATTAACTGTGTCATCCGCGCATACGAACAGTTGATTCAAACCATTCAATTATAGTCCCTTTTTGCCCCCTTTAATTTTTAAAATCTCATATTCTAACGCGAAGTTAAACAGTAGTGGTGACAAGGCATCGTCTTTCAATCCGTTGTGAATGTTAAAGCTATCTGACATCTGTCCGTACTCTGCTTATGGGGTCGTTGAGACACATCTTTACAAGTTGAACCAATTTTTTCGGAATTCCAAATCGTATCAGGATACTGTATAACTTTTCCCTTTTGATAGAATCATATGCTTTCTTAAAATCAATGAATAGCTGATGAACCGTCCCATTGTATTCCCATTTCTTCTCCAAAATTTGTCTCAAGGCGAAAATCTGGTCCAACGTGGATCTATTTCTTCTAAATCCACATTAGTGATCTCCAATTATTCCATCTACGTATACACTTAGGCGTGTTAACAGAGTATTACTTAATACCTTGTAACAGGTTGGAAGTAAGGAGATTCCGCTGTGATTATTACAGTCCGATTTATCGCCTTTTTTGTAAATCGGAACTATTATTAATGTTTTCCATTCCTTTGGGAGCTCCTCCTTTCTCCATATAGCACTGATCAATTGATGTAGTTCCTTGATTAGTGCCGTTCCTCCTGCTTTAATTAATTCGGCTGGAATATTGTCTTTTTCTGGTGATTTGAAATTGTTCAGTTTGTTTATCGACATCTCGATCTCGCTAGGTTCGGGAATCCATGGTTCTGCGGTATGGATTTCAAATTCCTCTGTTTGTTCCCCGTTGTGTACATTAAGAAGTTTGTCGAAATAACTTTTCCACACATCGACAATTTTAGTCTGATCGGCCTGAAGATCTCCACGTTCATTTCTAATCATTCCTAACCTCTGCTGGTAGCCTTTTCTTAACTAGTTTTTCCCCCTTTGTATTGATCTCGTATGTTATTTGTCTTCCCGTTTTCCTCTATCTCTTGAATCTTATGCGTCAGATTGCATACAGTACGTACAGTCACGAAAAAAAAGTATATCGGGAACATATCATTTATTTAACGTATATTTATGGGTTAGATAGGCACCTATGCCCTGAGCCTGTCACTTGCAGCCTCTCCGATAGGTCACGGCTTAGGCATAGCTCATTGCCTGGCCTTTAAATATAAGTTAAATAAAAGCACTAAATGCGTTGTTCCCTTCTTTTCGTAACTGTACATGTGCAGGACAGTTAAGTATGTAAAAGCACAAGTTACACATGGAAATTCAAATTAAAAGTGACTAACTTCCACCGATAAGGTATGTTCAAAAGAACAGGAAAAAAAAAAAACAGAAAAAAATAGAGGAGATAACAGTAACGAAGAGCGACCAGGATGCCATATTTAAAGATCGGGTAACAGTGTGGCAAAGTCATGAGGGCGGGAGAGTTAACTTTATTTATCTGTTCCTCTTTTAAATGACGGAATTAAGGCATTACCTTCTGTTCCGTTCAACCATTATCACTGCATGACAAATTACACGATGTATTGGCAAATTACAGGATGTATTGGCAAATTACATTGAACCCTAAAACAAAGAACAATAACTATTATGAGGAAAAGAAAATTAATAAAACCTAATGAAAAATAAGCATAATATTGATGTGTGAAGTTAGTTATACTTCTTGTTGCTTGTGTTGTAATATGGTAAGTATATGCTAATAAAATGAAAAATCTATTCAAGTAGGAAAAGTATGACAGTAATAAGTGGTGGTGTGGTGTACGTAGCCTGTCAAACAGGATTTTATCGTGTTCAGATGGTCAAAACTATTTCACACTAAAGACAAAACGGACGCAAACGTTTTGTTGTTTTTAGACGTTTTACCAAATCGTAGTAGTCTAATATATATATTACCAGGGAACGCACTAAAGAAGCTTTGACAGAGTCTGTAAGATAATGGTGTAGTGCATCATTTGTTTTCCTGCAAATATTGTGTTCGGCCCAGTTGATATTGTTAGTAACTTAAAAATATATGTATAGATATATAACGAGAGAGTTAAGTTTCAATTGACGAAGAATATAAAACACAGATGTTATCAGAATTTACTAACTTCATATATTTGTACTCTACAGTACTTAATGAATGAGTAGCATGCATATAAAGATGTATCCGAATTGCTTCTGTACTTAACCTGTCCTAAGCCTGCAACTGTACTTACATTCTTCAAGCTACTAGTCATTCAGAACCATACTAGAACATAAAACATGCATTAACATATAGCCAAGCTTTATTTGTAACACACACTAGTATTTCTCATACAGTAAAGAACGGAGTTCATTTCCCCTAAAGATTAGGCTGAAACTCACATGCATTAGCTCACGTTATATTAGCATATTCAACGTTAGGTTAACTAGCTGTCTGATTTCTCAAATGGAATATTACGATAAAGCATGCATATTAGCTTTACACGCTTAGTATATTTAACGTTCTTCTATATAGAATTCTTCAATATAGAATTCTTCAATATTGTATTGAAGTGTGCTTCTTATTATGCTTCAATCAGAGTTCATAATTCGTTCAGTTCCAACAATGTAAACAGTCCCAAAGTGTATTTTGTATACATCTCATAAGGAACAAAATCCATCATCAGTTAAGATAAATATTTGTACACATTTTACCACAACAATTATTCAAATACCTTCTTAAGCATCGGTCGGTATATCCAATAGTTCCATTAAAATACAATTAATGAATATGTCAGGCTTGCAAATCCGTAACAGCACTGTAAAACATAATTTTACTAAAAGCAAGCCACAAATCGAGTTTCCATAGGAAGAATAACTACGATTTTACTTACCTTTTCTACAAACAAAGTTTTTCAACGAACTATACATTAAGAATGATCGCTTGCTCTAAAATTCCAATTCAAATGATTCAACACACACTGATAAATTACCGCCATGTTGAGTCCAACATGGATCAACAATAACTTCTAAACTTATTCGGTCTGTGCACCAGTTCACAATAGTACTATCCATTGTCATAACCGCGACAGATATATGCACCATCGTCACTGACGTTGTCGCTCAGGAGATCTATTACAGCATTTACGTTGAGCCCAGGAATATTTGCGGTAATGTAGCGGCCTAACGTACCTAACCTACACTCAAGCACACTAAGTCAACTTTACACCTACTCTACTAAGCAATCCAGATACGTCAACAATGTAAAAAACAAGATTAGGAATGAGGGAGGTAATACACAAAAGGCATCTTCAGCCGAAGGACGACATCTCACTCTCCGTGTGGTCTGCTAATGAGCCAACCCAGTTAAAGGCTAAAAAATGCTAGATCGTCTATTCACAAGAGCGAATCGAAATAAAATTATATCACAAAAGATATGAGGAGTACAAGGGCCGCTAAGCTGCACTTACCCTTGTATAAAACCCACACAATTATTCATAAAAGGCATACAACTAGAAACTGTACTTTAAACTACCATTGTACATCAAATCCTGGATTGATAAAAAATGGAAAGGGTTGGCAGCAACATTCCAGAATATTAACCTAAACTCCTCAATACATAAATATCAATATTAGAGATAGGTTTCCGATACCGTCGATACTCACAAGGTGCCTGTATCGGTTGATATTTGAAATAAAGAACTCGTTACTTTTATTTGACGCTGGCATCTTTCTCTGAACATAATTCTGGGACCAAAAGTTTGTTGAGTTTTCGAAAGGAAAATACTTTGAAATTTCCTGGTTCTGTATATTTGAGAAGATTGCGGTTGAATGTAGAAGACCAATTGGTGGTACCATAATTGAGAATTTTTATTTATCCTTTAGTCCTTCGGCTTACGGTCAAAGAAGCTACTCGTCTGAAACTTCAGGGTCTGCGGTTCATTGCTTGCTTGCTCATAGTCAATCGCCCTGTCTTGGATTACGGAACCTGTGGAAAGATGCTAATTTCTACTAATGTGCAGCTGACCTCATTGTGAAACCAAAGAACTGAAGGCATTCTACAGTTGGGACTAGTTTCAGTGAATACAGTATCATTTATGACTATCCAGTCACAAACACACGCACGCACATACTGTCATCAAACAAGAAGATGCTCAATTTTTCCCATCCGTCAAATGTGCACGGGATAAACAGGATGAATTGACCTCTTCGGTCACAATCCGGTTTTGTGAATTTTAAAATAAAACATCTCCCAGCCCATCACTGATGAAAAAGTAATATCTTCCAGCCCATCCGTCAAATGAAAAAGTACATACATACATACACACAATCTATGATACTGTATGGTTTCTTAATATTTCTGTGTGTCAGACAGTGGGAGAGAGAGAGAGAGAGAGAGAGAGAGCAATTTTCCTGTCTTTGCCAGTTTCTGAGGAGAGAAAAAGAAAACTCCACGTCGAAAAGTTTAATAATCCGTCATGTACCGACGGACTCTAAAGTCCAATTCTCAAATGGGGCAAAGTGAGAAGTGGTAAAAGGATTGCGTTGGAGACGACGTTCTCTCTTATTTCTCGAAGTGGATGGGTGATCTATACTCTTGTTCTAGTTCTATATACTTTAAAGATTTTATTTTTTCTACTTTGGTAAGTTACGTCTTGTTTTCACCAATCATTTTCCGTAGAGTTAATGAAAAATGTGTAATAAGTGTTTCTAAAATTACATATAAAATGAGACCTTACTGACACGATATATTGGATTCCATTGGCGCTAGGGTTTCAAAATATTTCAGTGTTGGCTCAAGATAGTAGAGAGAAAAAAAAGCGGGTTTGCAATAAACACCGAGTAATGTAATTTAACGGCTGGGGACCTGAGCTTTGCCCTTCATCACTTGGCCTTGAACAAATACCAAATAGAAAAAATTTATAATGGAGCCTCGAGGGGAAGCACCATTAATGCTGCTTAAGCAGGAGCCAATTCGGGCACTAAAAATAACCGATTGCGATGCTAACTAATGGGTCCCGTCCAGCCAGTTTTTAAGAGACCGGACTGGGTAGGCAAAAGTTCCCTATAGCGGGGTCTTTCGAGCGACTATAGCGTCATTCTCAGGGACGACCACACGGTGGAATGAGAAGCGCGAGACAGCCTTTGAAACTCACTAAAACCTCTTTGGTGCAGTGTGTGATACCTCTGTTTAATGTTTTTCTCTGTGGTTTGCTTCATCCGGAGTTCTTCGGGCTTTGAGAGGGGTGAACTTGGGGAGAAATATGTTAAAAAAATTCAAACCTAGAAAAGTACTATTGACCTTAGATGCCCCCCCCC
>JAGDQP010001349.1:0-125421 GCA_022664845.1 Lepisma saccharinum | reverse complement strand
AAATTTACAGGTGAGATGTAACATTTCCGATGTGTGAAGAAGTGTTGAAATGCAAGATATAACCAATTTTCGAGTCATAGAGGTGTGAAATGAGAGTGACGACTACTTCTTGTGCGTTGAGGGCAAGCACATGCAGTATGTTCTAAACGCGATGTACATCACGTATAATGAAATAATAATACCCGACTTGACTTTAACAAACCCCTTTTCAATCGCCTGAGGTTCTTTCCGTGATTTTGTCGAAAATCACATATCATTCATAACACAAAGTGCGCCATAAATATTCCTTCGCAGACGCCATGTTTATTATGTGTTGATCAACTCGAGTGTGTATTTAACGAAATGATAATGACACCGTTTCTCTCAACACTTTTTGGACTGCTGCTCGTTGGTAGGTGTTTATAGAGCTGCCTGAGTTAATTATTCGCAAGGAACTATATATGTGCTTCAGTAGCTGACGGAGGCTGCGGGCCATAAAGTAAAGTTTATCCCCACATTCTTACTGACGACACCGAGAAGACCACATTTAAGTGGCCAACGTGGCTGTAATTGACAAAAACTATCACACGTAATTATCCAATATGGTCTGAGAGATAGAATTGTACATATCAAATTATTATTTATGGTGCGAGAACATAATTATTGTTAATTACAGTCATGTTGGCGCGCAGATGTGATCATTTCCGTGCCGGCCAGTAAGAACATTTAGCCATGCTTGTCTTGATAAGCACGTGGTAGGCGTAACCTTGTTTCTCGGTTACTGCAACTACCATGAACATAGTTGCAATAACCCTTCCAAGGTTACATCTAGCAAGTAGGATCAAGAAAATAGGTTAAATCAACCGATTTACTTATTTGCAGTAAATGATTAGCACAGTTAAAGTAACTTAGAAACTCGGTTGGCTTAACCCAGTAAGTTAATCGCTGCAACTGATTGCTAGGTTAAACTAACCGAATGCAGTTAGTTATCATAACCCTTCAAAACAACCTATCCGCAGGGTTAAATCAACCCACTGGATTTAACCTTTTCAGTTAGGTTGCCGTAACCTTGCACTTATTAAGCTCTATATTTACCAACTCACTCGGTTAGATCAACCTTTTTTTGGGTTACTAGTAACCATTTATTTTTTTCCGTGTGGGTTCATACATTTCTGGAGGACCAAAATAATAAATAATCAACTTATGGAGGCTTCAAAGTTATCGAGTTCTGTTTTGGTAAGAAAGTGCTTTTTTAATTATTTTTATGTGAATGGAATTATAGTGGCAGGCTACGCTGTAGAAAAGAACAGAGTTATCTACAGTTAGTCCAGCCATATTAGGTCAAAAAGGCCCCTCTACCTGCAAATAATTTCCTACTTCGCATATATGTAGTACTAGTACCCAGTAACAACATACTAAAAATCAACACTCGTGCATGCTGTACTATGACCACAATCTTGGAAAATGGCGGCCAATTTTCACGTTTTTTGATCATATCTCAATAACTGTTGGAAATATGAAAATAACATAGTTTCAAACAAAAGTTAAAGGTAATAAAAAATACAGTTTTTGGTTCTTATAACTTTTGTTCTATCTTTTACGGTTTGGAAGTTTACCACGGAAATTACTTTTAACACGTAGATTAATCTTCAAGATGACCAAGTTAATCAATCTTGGTTAAGCCCTCTTGGCTATGCCTGTTTGTTGTTGTTGATTTTTAAACTATAGTGAGCTTATATGTTTTATTAGGAAAATAAAAAGTAGTTGAAATAATGTTAGAATTATTTATTAATAAGTATTACATTTTGATTATTCATCAAGTTCAACTATTTCCATCTCTGGTTCATCTATGTCCACCTCTGGCGAGTACTCACATGACAATCCCTCACATTTACCACACACTGCTAAGCAAAGTCACAAAAATCTGTGTGTTAAAAGTAAACTTCCAAATTTGAGAAAAATATATATTCTAATATACATCCCACATAGCAAAATGTCGTCCCAGGAATATCTGACGGATCTCCTGGCAGGATATCGGGACGTCCGTAGGACGTCCTGTTTAAGTCCCGTTTACATCCATGGGACGTATAGTTATAATTAATCCTTCTATAACTATACGAAGGCATATCCTTCGTATAGTTATAATTAATTAAATAATAATAATAGTAAGGTCGATTTAATTTATAGAAATTCCAGGTAGGTAATCCCGCACGGCTTTCCGGGGGACATCCAGGGGACCTCCGTACGGGATTAATTGTTTGTATTGCCCACAGAGTTATCCCACGGACGTCCTTAGGACATCGCTATGGGAGCTTGAGAAATCTGACGTTAATGGGATCTAAATGGGACGTCCCACGGATGTACTCTGCTATGTGGGATTTTTCTCGAAAAACCGTAAGAGATAGAACAAAAGTTATAAGAACCAAAAATATATATTTTTTATTATCTTTAACTTTTGTTTGAAATATTTCTTCATATTTGCAACGATTATCGAGATATGATCAAAAAAGTGAAAAATGGCCAACACAAGATGGCGGTCGTAGCACAGCATGCACGAATGTTGATTTTTGATATGTTGTTGCTGGGTACTAATACTACACATATGCGAAGTATCCCCTGCTATGGAATTATTTCCATGTAAGACCCTAATATGACTGGACAAGTAGCGTAGATAGACATTTCCCAAGGTAGGGGGTATGGCTTTGAGCCTTGAGGATCGTGAACAATACAAAGCATCAGTAGCCGTATTCGTGAACAATACAAAGGAAAGGAAAGCCAATGTTTCAACTGTCTTAGAGATTTATGAAGTAGACATTTAAAACATTGTTAGATGAGATTCAACACATTCTGTCTCTTCGTAAAGATCGAGTCGGTTCAATCTGAACATTTTAGTGTTGCCTTACTTGTTGTATTAGCGTTCTTTGTTGTCCACTATCTTTATATTTTCAATTGCGCACGTTTGAATTCTTCAGCGCAAGAGACGTTTTAGAATATACATTCAAAGACATAGGATTTTGTATGGAGGTAGTGTGTGTGTACATTCCTTGCAATATTTACAAAGGAATACAAACTCATCATCTAGAGACATCTATCTTACTTTGAGACAATATTTGCCTACCGAGAGGCCGTGGCTCAGCGGTAGAGCGTTGGTTAAGCATTCGGGAGGTTCTGGGATCGACCCCAGCTGCCGACCATCCTGAATGAGTTTTTTTCAGGGGGGTTCCTCAGTCATACCAGGTAAGTGCTGGGATAGTATTACAAAATGGGCCCTGGCCGTCTACCTTCCAACATCCTCCCTCTACCCTATCCCGGACTGAGCCTAAAATGCCTAAGACCTTAAAAAATAAATTTAAAAAAAATACAATATTTGCCTTTCAATTTTCCAGCTAATTGTCAGCATCACCATCTCTCTTTTCATCTTCTTTACCAGACAAAATGATTGCTTCGTCGATTAGTTTGGGGTATTTTCTACTTTTTAAAGTCATCTCGTCTGTTCTTCTCGAGACTATTAATAACAGAAGACGTTTTACTTCATATTAAATTCTAAAACTATCTCTTTTGCCGGCGCTATAGATATGAATTTCCATAGAGCTATGTTATCTAAACGCTGCTTTTGATTGTTTTAAATTGTCAAATATTATTTATTAGTTTTCCTAAAATCTTTCTACCATATCCTCCTGATTGTGAAAGTGTAATGAAGAACTTTTAATTACTTTGTTCATCTATTTCTGAATACGCATACCATTCATATTTCTCTAACCGCTGCTACTGAAAACTTTTTTTTCTGTCCCTAAATTTGTCTAGAAGAGAAGATTCTAGAATAATCTTCAACACGAATCCATTAATTGTCAAATACTGCAGTTTCTTACAATTTGATCGTACCAGCAATTTTTTTTATACCGAGCATGTGTGTGTGGCATTGAACGTTTACAAAGCTTTGCTAGAACCTATATTATATAACGTATAGAAAAGTTATAAGACTGGGATTGGTGTCATTGTGATAGTACAGGAATACATAAAATTAGTATTTGGGGCAATATAGCGACGCTGCGCTTTTGAATGCTGAATTCTTTGATTGTGCACTTTTAGTAATCTTTTAAAATATACTTGTATTGGCTATTTAAACCTGAATTTTGTACAAGTGCATTTCTCTGTGTTGAATACCAACCATAATAAGTCATTTTGTAAATATTTTATTTCTTAATAGGGGAAAAAGTGTGTAAAGTTGCTAGAATTAAAAAAAAAAACTATCACGTTTCAAGATCACAAAAAGTGATGTGTGGGGACTATTTATATAAATCTGAAAGTAATACAGGTAATATTACTCTCTGACCAACTCCGAGGAAAATGAAAATGAAACATGCGTTGAATAATGGTTGAATTTATATTTTGAATATTCTCATCAGACATTTTCTCTGGATCTGAGTGTATGTGTATTATTTTTGTATAGTGTATTCACAGTCTATTCTTTCATGCTTTTTCGTTTAGGACGTTAAGAAAAGGTTATTTGGTGATATATGTTACCCTTTGCTTGCCGTAATAAAGGGTATTTTATTTGCTATGAAAAGGTAGAGATAAAAAAAGAATCTCTTCAGGATCGTTTTGTGATAGATTTTCTTCACTTTATACTAATAACAATATATACAACACGCATTTAAAGTGTGATAAATGATAATAAGAACCTAGCCCTTGTGGATCCGAACTGGGGAGTTCCATGACTTCAAATACTGTTGGTTAACGGTTATCCTAACTAATAGTTTTGAAGGTATCCCTCAGTTTCAGTAGACAGCTGGACCGTTAAGTTCTCCACTCCTTTCCCAGGAAAGATGATCACCCAGAGATGTCACATTTCGGAATTGTAAGGGAATGTAAGCAAAAGCTGACATTCCAACCCATTAAATTTATAACAAATAATAATAATTTTATTTGTACGCATTTGCATAATAATTTTATTAAGAACAGTCGATACAAATTGTTCAGCGAGTTCTCACAGCTAACGATAGGTGACTCTGCTGTTTTCTAACACTCTGCTAGCATCTGGTGGCAAAAAAATGAACTTATTGCAACTCGCTTCTTTTTATGGAACGGAAAAAAAACTTTAATTATTTACAAGGCTGTCCTATTGTTACCTAAAATCTTTAAAAGCAGAAAATTTAAGTTATTAAAAAAGTACACTATTTGAGATGTGCCAGTGTTAATAAAAGTAAATAAAATAAGTAATAAACAGAACAATCACAAATAAATTTATAATATAAACATATGGCGAACCCTATGATAACGCACTGAAGACTATGGTATAAAAATGGTAGAACTGAGGCTGTATGCTAACCTTCAAACCTGATATTAAAAAAAAAATGCATATTACAAAATTGTGCAAAGGGTGCGCAGATGATTTCCAGAAATTCTCTGAAGTGAAGATCGGTTGAAATAAGCATGAATGAGACTACATTTCAGCAAATAACAATAATTTGTTTGCGGCAAATCGATATCTGAAAGAGATTTCCTTTGCGGAACAATTAAAAAAAACATGTATGGTTGCATAACGAACGTAACTTACATACATTTCACCGAACACTTAATTTATTTGTTATCAGTCTGAGAGACTATCAGGGTACAGTTAGTACTCATACAAAAAGCCCTGCTATTCGCACTTATTTCGATCCCATATTTAGTCCAAAGAGTGTCCCTACTTCCTTTGTGCAATCCCTGGTGCATCCATTGCGCAATTTTATAATATGCATTTTTGGATATAACAGTTTGGCAGTCTTTGAGTATACCATGCCGCCTCAGTGGTACTATTAATGGTATTAGAAATATCAAGTTGTAGATTTTCAGCACTTAGATTGTATTTTCGCAAATTTTCGGCAGCCTATAGCGCCGAAACGAAGCATTTGTGCACCCTCGATGGTCCATAATTTTTTCTTATTTTCATGTCAGAAATCTCGTGAGGCAACACCCTGTATTCGTAAGGGTATCGGAAGTGTAGGTGAAGAAGAATAAAATTTGTCCAGTCTCACAAAGGAGCATCTGGTAGTATACAATTACCGTCCGTAAAAAAAAATCTGATATGAACAGATTGAAAGCGATCAACTAACTTTAGGTCGATGAATCCAATTTTGAAGTCAATTTCCATGTGCCTGCTTTCGTTGAAGCCTTAGCCTCCATTACACATTGAATGGGTATAGTACAAAAGTACTACAAAGAAACACTGCAATGCTTTGTTTAGATTACTAAGATTGTTAAGATGGTAACAATCATGGTTCTACGGAACTCAACTTGGTTATCGTGCTTGTACTACCATTGTCAGTAAAGAAACGCTAGTAAGGAATCTCCATTTTCCATACTCTTTAAGGTTACACGGTAGAGGTTTAAATTAAAAAATAATAAACACAAATGAATTGATTGTAGAGTAACATTTTGTAGATTAGTTCTGCCATCATTCTTTTATACTTTAAAAGTGATACGCACCACTAGGATGCTATATATTTAGATAAAGAAAGAAATAAACTCGCCAAGTGAGCTGTGCTTAACGGCCATCTTGCGTTTTGATAACTAACGTAAGAAGATAACCGTCGTAAATTGACGCTGGTTAACAGTAACTACCGTTTACATTACTAAAATGATTTTGGTTAATGTTAACCATGGTAAGATGTTAGCGATGTAAATAAGGCATAACATAATCATACCGCATACGGCCGTACAGCTGGAGTTCACTGAACCCAAATTTGAAGTTAGTTTTGCGCTATCTCCTACTGTTTTATGCGTCCACGGTACCACATTGTCCAAACTGACATAAGGTCTTACTAGGTTAATCACCAATGATATGGTGGTGACAAGATCATAGGATAAACTAGTGCTAATTCTTTGTTACGTAGAGCAGAAAACATTAAAAACAAAATCTCAATTAACTAACTTTGATGATATGAAAAGTTACCTGAGGACCAACGTTGGGAATTTTGAAGGAAAGGAGTTTGTCATCAGCCGGAGTCTCAGGAGGCGCAACTTCTCCATCTTGAGCAGCTTCATTGGTTCCCGTAGCTACGGAAGAAACAAACAAACATTGAAAGAATTTTACAAGTTCAATTTTCAAACACGTTATTAGCAATATTAATTAGCATAAACTGTGTCTTGAAAGATTATTTTGCTCTTCCTAAAGAATGATATTGCAGCTCCACTAAATAAATAACTAAAGAAAATGGCGATAGAAATTGAAGACGTCACCTCAAATTTGAACAGACATAGAATATAGCGTGCTTGGAATTGCCCCAAACATTTCGTATGGCATGGATGTAAATATGATAACGGATCTACTGCTATTGACCTCGTGGTAATATATTAAATCTATGCTATTGAAGCCAGCACATGAGTGCGCACCAAGAGTACCTGACAGTTGTAATCGATTAAAATTACATATTGCAATCTTCCTCGATTTCTTCCTAAGCACTACGCTTTCACACTGAAGCAAAGACAAACCAATCAGATACGCAAGTTCATCCCAATCATCCAGGCAAGATTGATAAAAAACTGGCGTCAAGATAATCCAGATTAATTGTATTCGACCAGTTAATCCGTTATCGTATTTATATCCATGTTCGTATGGGAACTATGAAATAAAACATATGATCCATACGTCCAATCCAATTCAAATATAAATAGTTTCAAGCCAGCATTATTTATGTTTGTAAAATTTATCTTCAAAATGGCTCCACTCACTTTCACTGGATTAGGTTTTGTACTGTTTTCGGTCGCTATATAAAAGTTAATATTCTTACTCACTGTTCTTTAATTTGAGTTTAATTTTAAGGCCTTTAGGGAACTTTGTATCAGGCAGGTCAGTTTTTTTAGTTACACGTGCAACAACTGAAGCAACACAAAGACGTCATTATCACGTCATATGAAGGTCAGAAACTGTTTACAATGACTTGAAAACCACATGATAAATTATGGTGAATGTCACAGTCGAATATACTTATTTACATGACAAATATTTGACGACTGTTAGTAATCCTCAACTGACGTTTTCAACCATTTACCTATTGGAGGCGCGTGAGTTAGTCACACAATGTTAGGATAACTACGTTTAAATGCCGTTGATATGACGTTTTTAGCAATGACAGCATATTTATCACTATTATTTGACGTACCAAATGACGTAATATTTCTTCGCTTAACGTCTTTTTAAAATTTCATGACCAACAAATCACGATGATTTTACGTGTGTGTGCTGCTTGGGAAACTACATACAGTAGTTTCTCATTTAATTACAGAATCACCCTTCTTCTATAATATTACATGTGCGTCCCCCCCCCCAGTCGACCATTCTAACTTAGATTTTCCATGAGATTTCCTTTAATTTCACCAGACGAATGCCGGGATGGTATCTTAAGTAAAACTGGCCGATACTTTCATCATCCTATAGCCTACCCTTTCCCGGCCTGAACCAAAGATGTCAATAGGCCAAAAATAAATTCAAATTCAAACTTCAGACGGGAATTCGCATCCACACTAACTACCTCGTTAGCGCCTATAATTACGTGGAAGCTTTACCACTAGACTACGAGGACTAGGTGTAAGAATTGGAACTGATAAATGTTGTAACAGATTCAAGTGATAGATGGTGCACCGAATAATTGTCAATCACTAGATTGGCAGAATTGTAGAAATGCCTATAGTGCTTTGAAAGTACATATATCAGTTTTAGGAGTCATTATTTCTCGATGCTTCATTGAATCCAATGCATTGAAACGTATAGCTGAACCGCAGAAGAGCGAGCAGTTGGTGGCAATGTTGATGGTCTATTGCCAAAGGCCCGGCCGGGCTGCAAGGTTATTTACTCAGCAGCTGAGGCAGTAGAAGAAGCCGATCGAATTATATCCCTGGCTTCGGTTCTTCCCGCACGTTTTCCCCTTGCCTTTCTCTTTTATTTTATCACACAGAAGAATTTCTGCTATTGAGAACAGCTTACTCTGTCTCATTTGGTGATTGAACCGGGGGCAATAGTTCTTTAACAATGTCACTTGGGGGCCAAGAAGATCCACGTCAAGAGGACAAGAACAGTGATCAAATTACGAAAGGAAACGTTTATTTAATATCAACTTCAGGATGAACTGAAGAATCTTGTAGTATTTTAGGGCCAGAGAAACATGAATGAATTGCCAACGCTATTAACAAAGCTGATATAAATTTACATAATAATGCTTGCACTGATTAAAGAACGAAAGTTAACTTTCAGAGTCTTTCAAATATTCGTTCACAGTCTTTCAAATATTCGAGAAAATACGAAAGATGTATTTTGGGTCCTTTTTTCTTTAAGACTACCAGAAAATTAATATTTGTAGACAGGTTATGTTAAATTTTGAGGTGGATATTCTATCTTTATAAATATGGTTATGATATTTGGTGTTCTTCCCGAATATAAGTTCATAACTCAAACGTCCATGGGAAAGGACAAAACTTAAAGTGGAGTCCGAACCACTGAGTTCAATGTACTCTCAACGCGAGTAGGACAATGGGCATCCAATGACGGCAACATACCAACTGTGACCCCGAGGCATAAACAGGTATGTAACTTTTCCTCGAAAATGAGAGATTCTGACAACATGTAGACTGAAGCGTTTCCTAACTTGTGACCAAAAGTCAAACATAAATAGTTTTATTTGTTTATATTTATATTGCACTCATCAAACTTTACCACAAAGTAGAAAACTCTTTGGTCTACATGTCAGAATGTCTCATTTTTGGGGAAAAGTGACATATCTGCTTTTGCCTTGGAGACCACAGTTGTTGTATGTTGGTATGTATGCATAATTACAACATTGAAAGTGACATACGAAACGAATCATTCACCGGATACACAAGCGAAAATCCCGATCTCAAGACATTACATTGGGGTTTAATACAAAACAAGATTGGTCACGACGAATGACTCTAGATCATTGGTACTCCATCTTTCATGTGCGTGAGTATTTTTAAAATTACACATATTTTACACACTACAGCTAAAATGAATTTGACGAATTCCATTCAAAATTGGGGAAAGAGATTTAATCTGCACAGCAAAATACTGTATTACTTCAATGCTTTTCGCGGTCCTAGGACGACCGCAACTTTTTCTGTGTGTTAAGTCAATGATTCCAGTGATTCAACACAATGGGTTTGTTGCCAATGTTGATTCAACACGGAGGATTTCATACTGGCACTATCACAGTGTTGAATCACCGAAATCACACAACAAACGGTGTTGATTCAACTTATAAAAGTGGTGATCGCACTGGATCACCGAAAAGTCTCATAAAATTAAGTTTGGGCATATATAAGGCGCACATTTTTCTGCAAAAATAAGCTAAATCAATAGGAGTCCTGTATTATAGATGAGAATGAAAAAACAAAAATTAATGAGTAAAGGTTGCAACACTGCTAAAATGTACTGCTGATATCAATTACTGAGAAAAAAGCTCGATAAATTCTTTTCTGAGCATACTAGTAGAACCGAAAGAAAACATAGTGTTTACTCTTAGTCTAAGTTAAGCTTAGGTTAAAACATGAATTTGTTGCAAGAAGGGATTTTAAACTTAGATTTCATCGTCCGATAGCAAAGACGTAGACGTATTCTAAACCATGATTTTAGGCTGGTGTATTCCAAATTGATGTTCAAGCCCAAGCCTAACTTACAAGGGAACCTCACTTGGTGTCAGCAAAGTCGGGTAATGAGACTAGACTTATTCAAATGAACATAATAAACAAAGAAGAATCTCATGTTTGAAACCCCGGAAACTCAAAGAAAATTATAGAAACCTCAACTGTTAGTTAAGTATCAGTAATGTACAAGTGCTGTAGGCAAATATACTGTATATTGGTGATGGAATATTAATTGAACACATGGGATTAAAAGTAGAATAACATTTATTCTTGAAGGCGATGACGTTATTTGCAAAAAGAAATGAAACAAAAAAGAAATAGAAAGATAGATTTTCACAAGGTAGCACACATGCGTACGTTTTCTACAGAATGGTTGAAGCAATACATTTTTTTTTTTACAATGAGCACAGCGCATAAATGGTAGAGCTTCACATAATAGTTCACAGCAGTTGTCATCTGTTATGTCAAAGCGGAAGTCAATAGGGGAAGGAACTTTCTCTAGCAAGTCGTCAAGGTGTCTAGCTTTGCAAAATGCGTATTTAATATTAGTTTTAAAAAGAGGCAAAGCAAACTGAAAATGGATTAACGATTGAAGCCTGATAAAGTTATCTCGTTTCGAAATTTCATATTCTAGAGCTAAATTCAAGGATGTGTTTCTTATATACTTAACAAAATTTTTGTGCGGTCTAAAGAAATTGCTCGCGGGACGTCCCTGAAAAATTAGAAAACAGTGGCGTCTCGGGAATACTGTTACTTGGAGGAGGGGAGCAACTTCAAAATTTTAAATAGAGACAATGGTTGATTTTGCTTTCTTTGAAACAAACATAAAATTTTGAACAACTTCAGAGGAAACATTGTTTAATATCTCGCAACGTATGGCAATTACAGGAGTTAATTAGTAGGTCAACAGTTAACTTACCAAATAGCTCTTGTAACTGATGACTTTTTAAAACAATTTTCTCTGAAAGTTGTTCAAAATTTCATGTTTGTTTCAAAAAAAGCAAAATCAACCATTGTTTCTATTTAAAATTTTGAAGCTGCCCCTCTCGGTAACAGTATTCCCGAAACGCCCCTGTTTTTGAAATTTTAACCCTTATTTCGCATATCCCATTTAGTATTTCAGTTTAGTATTGAACCTTTATTTGTTTTTCTTTTTTAGTTACAGCATCCAAAAGTCCCGAAAACCATTTACACCATGTTAATTTTGACAACCAATTAGTTCTTCTAGCTGCCAAAGGGTTATGAGCTATCGAACTACGTTTCCTCTAAAAGTTGTTCAAAATTTAGCGATTGCTTCAATGGGGGCAAAATCAACTCCCTGTTGCCATTTAAAATTTTGAAGCTGCCCCCATGTAGAGGTATTCCCAAGACGCCCTTGATTTCAGAAGCATTAACACGTGATTCGACACATGCACTTTGGTATTAACATTTTTGTTTCAAAGATTTCTGTGCACTAGGAGCTGAGTTAAGGTCCTGTTACGGATTTCGTGAATCAACCTGTGTATAACCTGACTTTAACTAACCCATCTTCGCTCTCTAACGTTTTTCTTTGCATTACATGTGTAAAAGTGCAAGAGAGCTTTGTTTCTGAGAAAAGAAATAATGGAAGGTGTTGAGCATGATACGTTAACATCTTAGAAGCATCAGAAAATTACAAGGGAGCATCTATTAATAATTAACATGGGCATATAGAAATGTTCTGTGAAAGAAAAGAGAAAAAATATTGACTTGAACGGAAATCGAACCCCGGTCGCCTCGGCCGCAATACAACGGTCTACCGACTGGATCACCGAAGTAGCTGGTAAACAACGATTTGGAAATCCTATTTACTGTTCACGTAGTGAAGAGTAAGACGTCACTCGTGCTTTGGCAGCTCCCAGTGTAACTTACCTTACACGCTAATTTTTTGTGCACCTGTGGAGATAATGTCTTCATGTTAGATATACTGTAAGTGAGTTCATGTTCCTGTAACTATCTGCCACTTTAATGGCAGTAAGAACTTAACAATGCTTATTAGTTTAATTGCAAGAAATAGATATAGCAACGGATATAGAGGATTTTTCTGCAATAATAGCAGTAGATATTCGTTTCTTGGGGTTATGACACCGACTTTAGGCTTGTTAAGAAAGTATCCTTTGCTTTAGAATTATTTTTGAAAAATAATTCTACACACACAATCAAAAATTGAGCATTTTAAAAGAACTTGTAAAGTCTATAGGGAGAAAATTAAGATTTTGCATTTCTAAGGAATCAATTATCTAATCATAGAATTATGAGCGTGAAAAGTTCTCGGACTGAATAATAATTCACCAGATAAATATTGAAAATAAAATCAAATAAGTTAGGAGAGAGAAAAAAAATGCTTCATACAACATTCACCGATTTGATTTAATTTTCTTTGAATAGAAATAGAACTCGGGTATTGCAATAAAAAAATATTGTTTGCGTATTGTTAACACATTATTCTCAAATATTTTCTCAACGATCACACAAGAATCTTAAATTTTGTGTAATTATTGGTTCAGATCGACCTTGAAAAAATATATAGGACTCATGGGACTATTTTGTTATTCTACGTGGTTTTAAAGCCTAGACACACCATATGTATATAAACATACACAGACGCGTGTGATGCGTGTACAATATCAATTCGAGAAAAGGAATCCAATTTTAGATTCTTTATGTTTGCAGTTTACTTTCAAAATAAACGTCAAAATCCCTTCCATGTTTGTATTGTAGAGACCATGCAGTTGGAATGAACACACTTTAAGCCATTTTTACTGCCTCCAACACAAAACTAAATTGCAGCATACTCTTGCTACTCCACCCCTTGAAAATCAAGCATAATCAAGCGTAGCAATTATCCAACATACCATTATCCGGTGGGGTGAAGGGGAACAGGTATTCTGTCAGACTCAGCAATTCACCCCTTCAAATCGTCGAGCACCCCCAACTTTATATATATTTTATTATATTAAAAATCGAGAGAAGCCCTGGAAAACTCGACTTATTACCTCTCTACCGCGATAGTCGGGTAAACTTATTGGAAGCTTGACATGTCAAGTGTAAAATCTTGCATCAAGCTTGTCATGGCTAATCTGCAGCTTAAATCAAGCTTGAATAATACTTACTAGCTGGCGCATGAATATTTCCTCACGCCATTATGTAAAATTTTGCTGGAATCGGTCCAACCATTCGTTCCTCATGCTCGAATGTTTAATAATTGAGTATCGTTACTATGAAAACAACAATTGTTATGCTCGAATATGAGTTTAATAAATCAGCCTTGTTACCATGCAAACGGTATATAGTTTAACATTGCAATGTGGTATGCCTTAAAGATTGAGCCTACGTGTAAATCATCAAACCTAATTTGAAGCAGATTGTTCTATTCGTTGTCACATAAGGCGTGAATGTTAAGTTTTAATCAATGGGTGCATTCAACGGACTAAGATAGCACTAAGCGCTGAGAGAGCATTTTCATCGTATTGGTTGCTACCTATAGGCAAACCAATCAGATTCAAGTGCTTTCTCAGCGCTTAGTACTACCTTAGTCCGTTGAATGCGCACAATGAGTGTTGTTAGCATGGAAACCATAAAACTTTTCGCCAAGCATTTCAACCTTCTCCATCATAATCACTACAACAGCGTTTAAAATGGGGATGATCGGTCCAGAAACTTCCAATATAATACAAAGCGAACGTATAAGATAATTTATTATTGTAAACGTATTTTTTGTTTCTGTTTAATAGGTTTCTATGTTAATTCGGACATAAGAATCTATTAATACACCGGTATTTATGTTTAATTTTCACGACATAGGTTGTTGATCAGGTCGCACGCATGGACATAGAGAATTAAATAGTCAAAACTTGTACCCTCAAACAAAATGTTCAAATGCAAAATATACGTCCAAACCTATCACATAATGAACTTAGTCTCATATTGGAATGTAACTCAGAACATAATCGTAACGTGTGCCAAAGAAAACATTAAAATTGTTCGGTAAAATATTTCGTCAGAACGTCAAATTTTATTTGAAGTTTAATTTATTTATTGCCCTATGGCACCTTTGACTCAGACCGGGATGGGGTATGCGGAGGGTAGAAAAGATATCGGCCAAGGTCTTTCTTAGGATGCCATCCCGACATTCTCCTGGTGGAACTGAGGTAAATCATGAAAATTCTCTGTCAGGAAAACATGGTGTGATTCGAAACCACGTACCTACCCATTGCCAATCCAAAGCGTACGACGTTACCGTCTGGGCTACGGGGTCTGGGTGACCAATTTTATGTATTTGTTTTAATGATTCAAATGACTTATTTATGTCCATTACTTGCAATATTTCCGATTTGTCACGTTGCCACAAATTTATTTAGTAGGCCTAAAGCCCATTCTAATATATGAAGCCTTTGATTACCAATTACAGCTCTTAAATGTAAATGAATTAAAAAAAAAATAGTTGTTTAACATATAACCAATGAAAAAAAAAAGAGGTTTTATTGTTCATCATGAAAATAACAGATCAACAATTGTACAATTTGTATTAACCTCGATTAAGTAATAAGCAAAAGACAGTTCGATACATATTTAAAAAAACAAAAAAAAAAAAAAAAACTGTATTTTGAGTACCAATGCCAAAAGAACTGACTTCCGACTTGTTTTAGAATAATTATTTAATGTTTTGTGAAATATACTAAAATGTAAAAAGAAAACAACAAAATGTAACCCTTTTACCTGTTCGTGAAACAATAACAGATTGCATGCTCTTGAGTCTTGACTAAATACACTGGAAGGATTTATCCTTACAAAACAGTCAGTAAGAATATAGGCCTACTAACTTACGTAAATACCTTCAACTTGATAAATGCATTATTTCAGAGAAGTATTTGAAACATTCCTATGTATTGTGTTATGGGTCTAAAATTTATTTGTTCGTTATACACTAAAGTGCATCTATGTCAAATGTAATGGGGACGTACGGTGAATGGCGAACACCTAAGCTTCTAACAAGATCGTTCAAAAATTATTTGGCCAATTTTAGAAAACAAGATAGGTAAAATAAACTTCAGACTCTGCTCTACAATGTGGTTATTAACATTTGGAAATTGGTTCAAAACTAGCTTCCAAAATTAAGTTTTAAAAAAGACTGTACCGTTCATGATTGCTTTTCCCGGTTGCACAATGGCGAACAGCATCTCGCCACTATCCAATATGCATTAAATTACATTTTACAAACATTTCCAAAAGAGTATTGTAAAGATAAATTATATGATATACAAGCACAAGATTATTTGATACCTGAATCATGGAATTAAGGATTGAGTTCTTTCCTACTTTTAAGTGATGAGCCTAGGACTATTACAATAATCACGTAAGTGTGGGAGTTTCTTTTCCCATCTACTCATCCACTACATGTGCTCAGTTCGGACAATTGTTACCTCCACACTTATATCACAACACTCAGCTGCGTCCAAATTCACTTCGTATACTACAGATAGATGTGATCGCCACTACCCACCTGGGACGCCATTGCAGAATCAAGTCATAAAACTTGTCCCAAAAACGTGGGACGACAAACACTGCAGTAATAAAGATTTTTCTATAACGTTATTTTCTGTTCATCTATCCAGTTCATAAGGCTCTAGAATATAGAATAATGTCTACTTAACTCTTAAGATTTAATGATGAAATTTTATAGCGAATTGCGGATCCATTTATAGGGAGCAACACTTAATCTTCCTGAACGTGGTAGCACTGGTAACGTAGCGCGGAAACTTTTAAATGGGGTCTTCGCCATTGCCATCCAGTTGCCATTTGCCGCCATTCCCATATTTCCAGTCCAACCAGGTACTATTATTGGCAAATAATAACCATTATCAAACAAAGAGCAAAGTGCAACTAGGCGATATACAGATAAACAACCATTATGAGACAATCGCAAAGTCCAATAATGGGTTATACTGATAAACAACAGCCATTATCAGACAATGGACAAAGTCAACCCATGGGCTATGGTGATAAAATATAGCCATTATCAAACAACAGACAAAGTGTAAGCATGGGTTATTCTCAGCGGTGTAGCCAGACAAATTGTCGCGAGGGTGCACCTCTACAAATACCAAAGAGTATCACATACTTCATGTTTATCCAAAATAGTTCAACGTTTATTCAACCAAGGTTTAGCGCATAGTGCATCTGAAATCGTCTAGCTTGGCTGCTCTACCCCTTTTAATAATAATAATATATCCCTTACATAAGAATAGTTCAAAACGGATATTTTTAACTTTTATAATTACCAACCAATTGATTAATGGCGGCCACATTTGTATTGAGGTGTATACAAAAATTTGCGTTAGCAGCTTTTTACGGAAAATGTAATATCTGCGGACTGGTTTTTCATAGGATATTCAAACAAAAAGTATTCTTTCAGATAACTTCTACTTGATAATTTTAGTCTTCTGCTTGAAAAACAAAATGTAATTGAACTGGTCAAACTGGCATTTGAATGTGACTGTCGAAATAGAAACAATTCCAGTTTTCAGGGTGCTTTTTCGCCCAAAAGGGATTGAATACTAAAGTTGATTTCTTGTACACTATTGGATATCAAAGTATGTTGCCTGTATACAGAATATGAAGGCTTATATATTCTTCCTTAATATTTTATGAATTTTTGAAAATCCAAAGATTTACAATTTGTACATATTGGAGGCACAATATCTCTTTTGCGACCAAATATAAAAATCTATTTTTTTTCACACGTTATATATTTATGTCAGGAATAGCTGCGGTAGAAATTTGAACTTTGATATTTGAGTTTGAAAAGAGTTACATATTTGCAAATTGTTGAAGGACGCTCGTGCACGTTTTGCTAGGAACATTGAAGATCCTTCTCTGATGAAAGATCATATAAAAAATCTAAAATTTCCAAAATGTATACACTAATGTCGGGAGAGACTACAGTAGAAATTTCAACTTTGATATTTGAGTTTGAAAGAAGTAAGAGATTTGCAAATTGGGAATGAATAATGCTTGTGTGTGCTTTAGTAACTCGTATAAAGAATGGTTTTGAAAAGAAATATCCTATATTTCCATCAGAATTACGATTTTCTACTGTAATGATAATTGAAATGCTTAAATATTAATAGATGCAGACAACTGTCTAAGCTCTTGAAACACACACAGAAAGGTGGCAACGTTTTCCCTAAAGCTTGGTTGCATAATGGAATGAAAAAGACAGAGCGGAATTGCGGAGCAGCCATTTTACCAACTGAACACTGGATATATATATAAAATAATCTCTCTTACAAGGATATTTCAGGATCTGATTTACGTATTCACATCTTTCTTGGGTACTCTGGTGGTAATATAACATTTACCAAAGAACTCGCGAGCAGTATTCACTCCATCCACACCCCAATTTGAAAATTTGCAAACTCTTTTCAAACTCAAATATCGAAGTTAAAATTTCTACCTTGGCCTCTCCTGACATAAGTGTTTAATGTCTAAAAATATAGACTTATATCTGGTCTCCCACAAGAGATAACAATCCCCAGTATTCATATCATAGCATGCACGAGCATTATTCACCCTCAATTTTCACCAATTTTGTAGGTACCTTCAAAAATCAAATAACAAAGTTCACTTTTTTGGTAACATAAATGGATAACGTGTGAAGAAATTAGATTTTCATATTTTGTTCCCCTAGAGATATCTGGCCTCCAATATACATAAAATATGAAATTTTGGATTTTAGAAAATTCGTAAAAAATTAATAAAACATATATTAACCTTCAACATACTTTGATATGTTAATAGTGCTAAAAAATCCACTTTGATATTCTCTTTCGGGCGAAAAAGCGAATTGAAAACCCAAAATTGTTTCTATTTCAACAATCACTTTGGATATCATTTTGACAAGTTCATTTACTTTCTAGGTTTTTCATGCAGGGGACTAAAATTATCAAGCAGATTTTAAAGGAAAGAATGTTTTTTGTTTGAATATCCTATGATAAACGAGTCCGCATATACTATATTTTCCGTAAATGTCTGCTAATACAAATTTTAGCATGCACCGCAATACAAAAGTGGCTACCATTAATTAATGGATTGGTATAAAAATAAAATCATATTCATTGTGAACTATCCTTAGGCCTATATAAGGGATATAAATATTTATTAAAAAAATATTGTTAAAAAATATTTTTTGAAAGAAATTGAGCAGCCAAGCTAGACGATTTCACATGTCTACGAAGGTATCTCGTACGAAGTGAATGAAATTTAATATATCTAGTATATTTTCCCAATTTTCATTTGGAGGGGGGAGCAAAGAAACTATTTGGGGGCATTTCCCCCCCCCGTGTCCCTCGTGGTTACACCCATGGTTATACTGGTAATAATGTTTATCACACGATGGACGAAGTTTAATCACGGTTTATACTGATAAACTATAACCATTATGGGGTCGGCCGAGCGGTCTGCGTCGATAGGCCATCGGTTCGAAGGTCCCAGGTTCGAGTCCTGGCAGGGGCATGGGTGTGGATTTTAATAGCTAAAGGGCGAATCGTGACGGGCCGAAGTCCAAAAGTTACTAGACTGGCCCATATAAAAATAAATTTTACAAAAAAAAAAGTTTTACCAATAACCATTATGAGATAATGAGCAAAATCGAACTGTGAGTTATACTGGTAGAGCAGTAAACATCAAAGGGAGAAGTACAACCAGAGGTTATACAGATAACCAACAATCATTATCAGACACATTTCGCCAAGAAATCAGTTAGTATTGACATATATCGGAAATAAGGAGCGTTGAGTTCAATTCTTCTCGCTAATATTGCTGACTTTCAAAGATTTCTATTGGATTAGCCGTAGATAAGTTAGTCAGAGCAATTGACGGTTAGAATTAACTGTACGCAGGTAGTGTGTGTGTTTATGTACCTTACAGTTATCTTAATTTGACTAAAATTTATATTAGAAATTAAACGTTTCGTAGTGATTTACTACCGTACGTTATTTGAAATTTGTTCCTTAATAAGAACATGTATTAATAATACTCAAGCCCACCCCTCAAAAAATACAGTGATTACTATAACCTTTTGAAATTAGAAAAAAAAGTACTATTTGCGCTTCAGAATTCGATTTGATCTCATGAGTGATCTAGTTATAAAAATAATGGCATTTATTTTTACCAAAGGAAAAATAATTTATTTTCATATTGCACATTTATTTGCTCAACATTTCCTTATCACGTGTTACACGATAACAGTAGGTAACATGAGTATTGAAAAATATACAGGTTTGCACATACACAACAATATTATTATCAAAACAATAAAACTCAATATTGTCAGATAAAAGTCATTTGAATGTGATAAAGATCTCTAAAACATTAAAAGATCTGTTGTTATCTTGTGGATAGTGTGCGAATTATAAGTTTGAACCCAAAATTACAAAGAAAGTACCAAAAAGAAATACATTTAGGAATTATAACTTCTTATTTTTATATGTATAAATGTATTTGATATTTAATGTTAAGTTGTAGCATATATAAAACTGTTAATTCAAATCAAGAAATAACCCAAGATACTAAATATAACCTCACAGAAGTATTTGCATGTCAATATTTGAACATCGTCTAACGTTTCGGTCAGTTTAATGTCAAGATATTTCCTGTTGTCTGAAGGAAGATGTTTTATTTCTTTGTGAACGAGTGGGAGTTGTCTGTGTTCACGCAAACCACCATTTGTTATGTCTTACTTTTGTATTTATTTGCTCTTCTTGTTCGAGAGATTTGCAGTTTTTAATAGATGCAGAGTTAGCGAACAATCTTGGCACGTTTTTCAAACTCCACCGGCTGCTGTGTATAGTGGTATGCTGTTGGCCAAACAATTTCAAAGGGAAAAAAGCAAGGGCATTGGCTTGGTGCTTGGGCGTGATTGAAAAAAAGAAAATAAAACACAACAAAATAAAAAAAAAGCAACAAGACGCCCGGCAAAATACATTTTGTTTTGGCCCCTTGTTAGAATTAGGCCCCGCTGATTTATTGCTTGAACGTTCGAAATGCTTCCACATTCCACAGGATCGAATAAGATTGAACCGACTTGGCTGCTGGTATGAGGTTTCGACAATGCTTTGTATTGGTTTCTCAAACGAAACATTCTTTAAAACTTTAGCGTTCTTATCCTTGAATTAGAGAAAATTCTCCATTGTGTTATATTTAACACGCCTTGTGTGCCCTAACTTCTATCAATACTGCTTCACATACCACCACTAACTACAAACATTGTCTACGTTGGATTTTACAAGAAGATACTGACGTGAGTCTTTCGAGGATTTCATGTAATATCACCGTAGAGAGGCCATCAGAGCCAGGCATATTCCTAGCACATATTATTTACATTCCCCATATTCACAAACCAAATACAATTATAAAGAATGAAACAAAATTTTGCATACTAGCACAGCAAGTACATAGTTATTGTGAAACTCACGAAACTGTGAACATAAAAAACAAAACAAAACAAAGCAATATGTAACAGTTCTCATGAATCTATCAGGGAACAATAACAGCGCTTATTTTTTCGTTTAAATTACCTGAAATTTGTTCTTTACTAAACAATGAACAATACACTTAATCACGTAAACTGCATTATGAAGATATTTGCATTATTTTCCAGCACACAACAATTTGAAAGATTTTCTGTATATATATTTCCACGTGACGTCAGAGGAAGGAATAAAGTACTGAATCTATACAAGCCATTGAACTCTATCTAAAACGATACTGGACTGAACTATATCATTTAAAATCTAATTAATTATATGAAGCCAGGGTGCGAAGGGGGCCCAGTTAATATCGATTGTCCACTTCTGGTCTAAACCAAAATGGACAAAATGTTCAGTTCTAGGTCAGCTTTCTACGCTTGTTATCACTGTGCGGTCCGTTTTTAACTCACATATTAATTCTTGCAAATAACGTAAATATTATTTACAGGTTGTACTATTATATGCACTGTCTGGTACGTACAAAACTCAAGAATAAAGATATAAATGAAAAACGGGCTCTACATCGATAACATGAGTTAGAATTGAAACTAAAAACTGAGTTAGAATTGAAAATTTAGTTCATGTTGTCTTAGTACACCCAGGCTTAACTAGACCTCTTGGTGTATTTCACGAATGGAAATATGATGATTTTATATTGATACTAATTCCTATTTTTTTTTTTAAAAAAAGAGAAGGCATCATAAATGGCTGATTATGGATGACCTAGAATGCAGTACGATTCCACCAATGCATAACCAGATTTAAACTGTCTATGCTAATGTTCCACAACGCTATAGGATGAGATTGTCATATTTAGAGTGAAGAAACATTATAACAATGGTGGCCTTCATTTTATCTAAGCGTATATTTTGCTTCATAAACTTGCGGGTGATGATTAAAGACAGATGATACGAACATCTCTGACCAAAATGAAGTGATGGTGACTTGCCATTGCCTTCGATAGGATGGAGGGGTCATCCTAAGAAGGCGAACAACAGCTTAAAAGTGGATTGCGAAACAAGATGTTCAATTTGTTCTTACCGGGATTTGAACTTGGTAATCATTCAAGGCAACGAATTAAAACACTCATTCTCCGCGGACGCCAACATTACGTTGAGGGTAATGCCCAGAGTTTTCTGTCCGGATGAAGGTTAATGACCCGAAGGTCTCCGGGCAAGACGAATACTTGCCATGGATTAGAATAGGAGAAAGGGGTTAATGTAGATAGATACCAGTGGCGGCTTGTGACACAAATAATAGGTGAAGTACTACCAAAACGTTCATCCATCAACACATTCCTACTACCTTTGTTCGTTAACATTTATTCTGGCATTTCTGGGCTTAGACAGGATACTTATAATTCCACTATCCGATCTTAGAAGATGTTGACTGACTTTCTGACCCAATTAATATTTACTAATGACTATTTAGTTAATGCTATCAAAATAATATGTAAATTTAAACTTCACAAACTTCACCTGATGAGCCGCCACTGATATTCATTGATTCACTGATATAAAGACTCTATTCATTGGTATAATGACTCTACTAAGAGGAAGAAATAGAAGGGGTGAACGGTAGAGGATGACTCTGACTGTCTTTCACGAAAGCTATGATGGAGGACTATGAATGCAGAAATTATACGGAATTCAAGAAACTGGCAGAAGAAATACCATCCAGTCAGAAGGTAGAATTCAGCAAGAAGAAGGCATAAGCAATTACAGTAGGTCAGGTTTCATGATATTATGGACCAACTGGAAGTGAGAACAATTATTTTTGAACTTTCCTCGTAAATTTTTCAGATTGAAATATTTGTGGAAACATAAATAAAATTATTATTTTAAAAATGTTAATAAAAACTTTGTAGACATTGAAAACTCTAAGCAGACTAGCGTTTTTCTACGGGTGCGAGATCTGGATCGCAAGTAAAAGGATAGAAGAGATATAGGCTCCATTGAAAAGAAAAAGCTTCGAAGAATATTAGGACCGCTACAAGAGACTGAGATTGGAAGATTCGACGCAATGATGAGGTGTGCGAACTATACAATGATTTAGTGTGGTGATCTGAAGATTAAGATGAGCAGGCAAAGGATGAAAGCAAGAGGGAATGATGAATGAATGAAGGAGAACAGAATCTCAAAGAAAACTCTGAACTAAAAATTCTACAAAACAAGACCAACAGAAAATCCAAGAGTACGATGTGAAGAGTCAGTTCGTATAGATGATCCCTAAATGCTAGGGATAAATGGATGGAGATGGGCAGCAATGGACAGTGACGAGTGGAAGGGAAGACTGAAGAAGCACAATCAAATATCTTTACTGCAAGATTATTCATAACTCTTCATATTTACTCAAGTTGTCCTTCTCGTAAGACTCGAACAATCAAACAAGTTTCCATATTGAGAAGAGAACAGAGGAGGAAGAAAGAGGTATTCCATAAGAAGACATAACAATATTCACATTGACTAGCAAAAGAAAAGATAAACATAAGACAAGAACAAGCTTCATAAATCCATGCTCAACATTCTCACGAAATACTTTTTTTTTCCTTCTACTTCCGCTTCGCATGAAAGTATACTGATAGTGATATGGGCAACCAGATGCAGCAATAAATAATTCCTCTCTGCTGATACGGTTAGTCGTAGGAGTATATCCATAAAATTTAGCCTTGAGTAAGTGATGCACATGGTTTGATCTGTACGTACGTAGTCTGTTAGGACGTAACAACTAGTGTGGTGAGTTTAACCTAGTTAGAAGTTGATAACGGTGTAGTGGGGCTACTTCAAAAACGTGTACGCTTACATTCAGACTTATTTAGGGTCTCCCAGTGACAAACAAATCAGAAAAAACATATGTTGCAGACTTCTGGATATTGTCACGCAACAACTAATCTTATTCGTTTAAAAACTTGAAGTCTGTTCCTCTTTCGCCTGAGGTGGATGTTATTATGAACGTATAACAGACATATAATAGCACCACAACCATGATCAATGAATTAAATTTACCCAGCCTCCGTGGCCCAGTCGGTAACGTCACAGACTTTGCATAGGCAATGGGGAGGAACGCGGCCCGTGATTCCGCCAGACCTCCTCTGTGGGGGATGTTTATCCCCCAAAGTCTCGACAACGCCCCAACTTTAAAATCTTTGCTGCAAAAAATCGATAGAACCCGTACAAAACTTCACTTACATTCTCCCAATTTTGACTTTACACACACACCTCAAACTGAAAATCCTGGCGAAAAAGCTGAACGCGGGTTCTAGTTCGCTGCAGGCCATTCGGATGTTTTTCTAGGATTTCCTCGATTTCAGCAGACAAATGCCAGGTTAGAATCGCAACTAAGGTCCTGGCCGCTATGTTCCTTATCCGGAGGAGTAATCACTGAGGGACGCCCTCAGACGTGACGGATTTAGGGCAATAATTACCAGTTCATCTCAGAAAAGAAAATTTAATCTTTGAATTGTATTTTGACCTTAAGGCATCCCTGACTAACCCCGGGACAAATAGGGTGAAGAATGGGTTAAAAAGTTGACCATAGACTAGTTTGAACCCTGGTAACTCATGTACGCAGAGACATTTATTTAAATTTCACATAATAAATAAATACCCGCCTGGCGATACTGAAGGACCCGAGAACCGAATCCTAAAAGTACCAGTTCTAAGGGAATCGGATACCGAGTTCCAAGATCCGGATCCTCTGTTCCGAGATCCGGATTTTCTGTTCCAAGATTCGGATCCGGGTATTCGTTTTAAGATTCGAATCCCCAGTTCTAAGATCCGAATCAAGATCCTAGATTCAAAGACCAGAATCCATGCAGGTGCTCGGTTCCAATATTGTTCGGAACCAGATCCCTTAGGATGCGGATATTGCGGTTCCGGATCCACGTACCCATTCCTACTTTCGACACTTCATTCATCAAACTGTGAATAAAACATCAAGAAGATTGACAGTTGCAGATTTTCTCATCGTTAAAGTAACATTTCCACGTACGTGTACTATTTCAAATGATATAATAACCTAGGTAACCTGACAGTGTTCGATTTTTCGGGTGTGTATGTGTGTGTGTGTGTGTAGGGGGGATTCTTTGGTCCCGAGGATTTCATCCCCAGTTGTTGATCCCGAATATCACCTTAACCAGGGATAAAATCTAAAATCTTTGTATTTCTACACAAATAGATAGTATGTTAAATATTACCAGCAACCACTAGCTTTAGGATCCCCCTTCGTAATTTATAACAAATCGAACACTGTAACCTGGTATAACTGAGGAGAAACCCTGAAAAATATGTGTATATTCAGGGTGGCAGGTCATTGAGTTTGAACCTAGGACATTTCGAGTACAAAGCCAACGATCTACGAATTGACCTACGGCCGTTCGGTTCCACCATTATCTCTGTCATTAGAGTTCTACCAATACGGTTAGAAGGTTTAAAAATGATGCAGTTTCCTCGATTTATACCATCTCTATCCCCATCACTGTATTTTATTTCTAACGGTAGCTGAGTTCAAATTTCTGTGTTTTGTACAGTATGTAAAGATTTGGAACGGAAGGGAAATAAATATTAGATAAATAAATTTCAATTTGCAACCTATTTCTTAGGGCTGATCTCGAGGTTGTATTTTTGAATTTACAATGTCTAAAACTGCAGCGCGTCTTTGCGGTTAAGGTTATTCTTGTCATGGAGAAGGGCAGTGCTCAGGCTTTAATCTAGGTACCTTCAAATCATTTCCCTGGTGAAACTCTGGAAAGAGTCAATCACATGGCCGCCAGCAGGACTCACCTTCCTTCTCATTTGAACTTTTAAGGATGATGGAAAATTGGGAGAGAGTATTAAACTATTTACGGATAGCAGATATGGTACTGTGATACATGAAGTGATCAGAAATGAACTTAATATTAGCTAGAGATACAAATGCAGAACCTAGAGATAAGAGTATCTGTTCAAAACCTGGTTTAAGGTGCCTTGTTTTTCAGTCCGGCTTTGGAGTTTGCCAGCCCTCTTGTATTCGCTTTCAAATCCACAAAAAAAAGCCGATAATTCTAAAAACTGGAGCCTTTCATGCGGCTTCCACACAGAAATGTAGAAACTGGAATAACACAGCGGATACCGTTTTGAAGTCTTGATTTAAATTCAGGCACTGGCCTACCCTAACTAAGGTTCATTTCCTGTTATTCCTTTAGGCATACCAGTAGAATAATGGGATAGTATCTTACGTCAATGCCAGAGTCACTTCCTTCTCTCATGGACAAAGTAAGAAAAATTAAGAACAACGATAGTATGTGTGGTTAATATGATAAAAGGTTCATAAATTCAAATTTCAGTAAACTTTCACTCTCAGTACTGCAGAAGAAATACTACTATAGCGTACTATATATATATATTCATCTTGTTAGTAATAGCTTTCTGATGTACGTAATCGATTCAATGTTTTGTCAGATCTAATAAACCCCTTGCATTCTCTTAGTTTTCTCTCTAGAAACCCTAGTTGTGGAAAAAAATCCACCGCCACCCCCACCCCGAACCCCCCAAAAACGAAGAAAATTCTGCAAAAAAAATAATTACACCCACCGAATTGGCATTTTCAGCTAATCTACCCCTGCATTTTTAAATCCCGGCAAGCTCCATGTTCTATTCTCTAAACTACTTCTTGTTTCTGTCTTCTTTCCGCCTTCTGGTTATTGCTCCTGGTTGGTAAAGAGAGTAATATGCTTGCTTTCTGTGTGTGTAGTTACGGGTTTAAGTTCCGTGGGGGTCTATTGAACGATGTGGTTGGGAGCTCATTTTAACAAAATCTATAGGTACTGACTGTCCTTAGAAATTCACCAGCTCGTTTAGGACATTAACAACAAGTCAGTTAATCTCTCCTGGATACTAACCAAGAGCACTGAGCGGCCGTAGCTCAGTTAGTAGAGTATTGGCTTAGCAATCGGATGGCCCTGGAAACGATCCGAGCGGCCGCCCATCCTCACTACGGTTTTCCAGTTTTTTTTTCTGTTTTTTATTTGCGACCTTTTGTCATCTCTTGCTCAGGCCGGAGTAGGGTAGGTAGAGAATGGGCAAGGCATCGGGCAGGGCCTTTTTTAAGATACTGTATTAACTCAGCCCACACCGGCGCAGGTTCCAATCCACTCATAGCCAATCCAAAGTATGCGAAGTTACCGCTTCAGTCACACCAGGCAAATACCGGGATGGTTCCTGCAAACTAGGCTCTTGCTCTTGCCGACTATCTTCCATCATCCTTTCCCCTTCCCTATCCCGGCCTGAGCCTGAGATTCGTAAAGGCTATAAATAGATTCAAAATTAAAGAAAACCAAGAGCATTTTATGCTTTTATTGCTTAAGTGGTGACAACGGCTTTCGGTCAGTCTAATTTGAGCACTAAAGAGGTATTTGCACATGTTTTTTTTTTTCTTTAAGACAACTCTTAAGTTAATTTTGCGATTATTGTAGATAAAGAATTTCCATATGCAGAACCATCTTTCTGTAGAAATTTTGGTAGTGATTGACACCTCTATAGGTGTACGCCAGCTTGTGATTTCTTAAAAAAAAAATCAATAACTGAGATGCGTGTCTATTAATTTCTGTGAAAGTGTTTAGATAACTTACGGTGTTTGTAAAAGAAAAATTCATTTGTATATTGCCTTCGGTTTTGCATTCAGCCAATTAGCTTCTTACACGCTACTCTAATATACGATAACAGAATCACGCAGTTTTTGTAACAAAGAAATATCCGTAACTTCTGGCAAGATTAACTCGAATGAAATTTAAGATATTATTATTCTTCGATTTACTATTTTTATGCAGTGCTCGAATAGACAAGCATTAACTAAGAGGATGGTTTGATTCGGACATTCGAGCTGTTTTAATGTCAGCTGTGCGGCCTCACATCTGATGTTTGCTAAGCAAGACATGAACAATATGAACGAAAAGCAATATTATGAATCCATTTAATTACCAAATTTCAAGTGTACATATTAAGTAGTACAAAACCTCAAGCATTAGTCGATACTGGATACTAGTAAATGTATTGGACATCAAAGTTATATTTTTAAGAACACAAAAATTTTCATCTTTACTATGTAGAATTTTGAAGCAGAATATAGTCCAACAATGCGAAATGAGATAATCCAATAGCACAATTAAATAACTACAATCTCGCCCATCTAGAGAGATGGTTAATTTAATTTCTCTTCTTTGATCTAGGAGGATGGCATCCCACCGCATTCCCCTTCAATTCAACACACTGGCAAAGAGAACCTTACGAAAGATTACAATTAGGAATCACAATTGAACATGATCTTAGGGTGGCGGAGATATTAGAGCGCTCGCTTTCTGTGCTCGTGGTTACGGGTTCAAATCCCACCGAGGTCAATTGAACGGAGTGGTTCGGAGCCCACTTTTACCAAAAACTCTAGGTCCCGTCTTTAGAATCTCAGCAGAACGTTTACAATATATATTCACTCACTCATAATTGAACATGAATATTCACAGTACATGTTCCAGAAAGAGACCTAACCAGGAAGCAATCTGGGTTTCTATTAAAAATAGTGAAACTGAAAGAAAAAATTCTGAAAATTCATCAATCGCAATAGCAGGTTTGAACAGGTTCGAATATACATCCGAGCACTGCTAGGATGAATTACATTTAACGTGTTTGTATAATTATTGTAAAGTTATTGTATTTTAAATCTGCAGGCACTTCCCCAACGAGTAACGAAGTAGTATTAGAATACCCTTAGATAATATTAGCTGAGTAATTAGAAAGATAGATTAGCAAATAGAAACGGATGAGTAATATAGTAAAGATATTTAGAAATTGTAGCGGAGCCTACACAATACGATAACGTAACACGTGTCTTTCGAAACGTCGTCATGGAAAAAAAATTACACAATGAGTTATGAGTGCATGACTTAACAGGTGTTTTTTTTTTTATTTTCACATGCTTGTTGCAAATAACCACTGACCTTGTTTACGTCCTTTCGGCAGGTAGGTGATGGTCCCGGGAGGGGGCGGAGCACCCACACAGGGAATCCACCCCACTCGTACTGCCATGGTGGATTAATTCACCGAAAAGGAACCGAATAACAATATACTACCCCCTCACATTGCAGCACTGTAGCTCTACCAAAGTCAGACTGACCAGACCACGCTCCTACGCCACAACACAACAAGTCTACACACACACACATACACACTCTCACATATTCACACGGTCCTCCTCCACCTCAGCCAGTCCTCTCTCTCCTCCTAAACAACAGGACGCCGAAATAACTCGAGCTCGGGAAATCCCAACAAAAGACAGAGAGCGTGGAGGACTCTATTTCGAGTTGGATCACTGTTTGTCCGACGGACAAGATTGCCCGTCCGTCTTTGCCTGCTGCAGCACACGTCTTGCCCCTTTTCTCGTTTTCCTGTTCAAAACAATCTGATGACGTTAAAAAGAATAAAAAAAAGAAGCGTAAAAAGAAACTTTTCTCGGAATGTCAGCCTACTTGAAAACAGAGCGCAACTGTCTCTGTTGCTCTTTTCACGCTGCCGGAAAAGCTTTCTCCACGGAGACGCACGCGACTAATGCATCTCGTCAGGCTAAACAGACATTGATAAAAATAATCTTTCTAAATGAGATGCACTTATGTAACATTATGCAAAGAAAACAAAAATAAACAAAATCTAAAAAGCTTACCGGTTTCATCATCCGCTACTTGGATATAATGTATATACAGGGTGTAACAGAATTCAACCTACGAATTTCGCAAGTGCATTCGTGAAACCAAACTAAGAGGGGGTGGGGGGACACAAGTGAGACGGAGCCTAGTCGGAGGACTGTGTATATATGCTATCGCAAGGCTTCAGCACCAAGAATACTATTTGGGTGATCAAAGTTCCGATGGAAAAATTTACGGCGAGACCTTTCCAGCGACATCTCAACTACCTTATTAGCCATAGTAGATACTGGGTTGAAAATTTCGCCCTGTACCTCGGGACCCGCCCCCTGTGATCTGGATTATCTTTACGGGTTTGAAATAGAATCGCCAAAATCTTTCCAATGACACCTCAAACATCTTCATACCTCTAGTAGTTGCTGTGTTGAAAGTTGTCTTCCCGGTCTCTGCATCCACCCCTGCAATCTTATACTGGAATGAACTGGTCTTACCGAAATCTGTTCAACAGCACCTCAAACACTTTGATAGGCCTAGTAGTTCATAAGTTTAAAATTCTCCCAGAACTCTGGACCCCTCTCTACGATCTGGATGAATGATACGGGTTTGATTGAACTCGTCTCGCCTAGACCTTTCCTACGACATTTTAACCATTTACCTAGCCCTAGTAGTTCCTGAGTTGAAAGTTATCGTCAGAAGGACAGATATGCAGTGGCTGTACCACATTTTACAGTACTTTCTGCTGAAGGGAAATCTTTATCTTTGGTCAATTTCGATCCACTTTCGAGATACAGTGGGTTCCAAATCGGAGCTAAAGTCGACATCTTACAATGGTAAATAAAATGACCCAGCAAGCCAAATGCTGACCCCAACGTCGACCCGACAATCTAGTAATCGGGGGAAGGTCGGCGCAACACATAAGTGGCGTTTGGTCGTCGAGCCATCTTTCGGGCCGCCGTTAGGGTCGGCATAAAGGCGTAACCCCGCCCGCCGACGTCACCTGGCTTGCTGGTGAAATATTTCTCGATAATTCATAAGCAATAAATTAAAGTAGAACTAGATTTTCTTGAGTAAATTTGTATCAATACGTAAGATATTAGATATTAAAATGTGATGTCATTAGGGTCGGTTGTCAGGTTGCTAACCTAATAATTCTTGGCAGAATATCATCTCAATACTGAGCCGACCATGTTCGATATTTTGTGCTCGTAGGTTAGTTTAAGAGTTACACGCCCCGCAAGTTAAGGCGGCACCGTCACTAATGACATCATATCTCGACAAGTAGAGGAGACTGGGACTAGTTTGCAACAGCGGGTTAGTTGCAACACTACTAGTTCTCTGGCGTGAGCGCAGAGTGAGAGCGCGCGCATGGTGATTCCGAGGCGCCATTGTGTGGTGAGTTGTTACATGTTGTTTCAAAACAATCGCCTTGGTTTCAGAATTTTTAGAAGAAAAAATCGTTTTTTTCACAGAAGTAGGATCATAGTATATATATCGGAATTGTATTGTTGCATGATATTTTGTAATTTTCAGGAGAAATAATGTATTATTCGACTATAATATGCAGATGTTGTTGTTCCTACAGAGCTGCTTAAATGGCGATCGTGTAGAAGAGCATATCAACTTATGCTACTGGGGCAAGTTGCAACACTCTCGCCAAAAGAATTTCTTAAACGTTCTATTTTCACTACTTAAACTTATAATTAAACCACTCAGAATTGCATGATGGTAAAAGTTGATGAAATCAGATATTCCTTAAATTTAATAGTTCACCACAGCATCAATCTATTTGAGAAGGTGTGCTGCAACGAATGTGTTTCAAGGCAGAGATTTAATTCTTCCCTTAGTACACGCTGCTAAGTTTGAATTGTGTTCCCTTAGAGGAAGCGGGGCTTTCAACCCCCCAGAGCACGAAAAATACGACGCCGAAAAGTTGGTAACTTTAATATTAACATATGGAAGTAATCTACTCGCAGAAAGAATGAAAATACCGCCAGAGGTGCGCAAATAATCCCCTCCCCCAGGAAAAGAATGTTCTGAAAGAATGTTGTGTTTGAAGTATTGATTAGAATAGAAGTCTTTTAAAGCTTTCAAAAGTGAAATTCCGTACATAGGACGAATCTAACACGTTTCAATATTTGTTCATTCTACAGGAACAGGAACAGGTCATCGAGTCACGGTTGGGCTACCTGAGTTAATTTGGTCAAAATCTGATCATTGGGTCGCCGAGTCAATTCGATCAGTCTGGTTATATGGGTCTAGACCGAGTCATTTGAATCACCGTGTCAATCGGATCAAGTTTTGGACCGGGTTACCAAAAGTGACTCGGTTTCAGCTCTGTTGTGTGTGCGGAAGTGTTAGATGTTATAACGATATTCATGAAAGTGCTAAATAAAATATTAATTATTTCTTTAATTTTAATTAATTTGATTTAATTTGATTTATTGTCTAATCACTTACAAGACTAAAAGTTCCATTTATAAGTGACATAGTGGCAATTGGCATGGTGAACCGATAATGGTTTGCCATTTCCTTACATCGGATGAAGATGGCGTTCTAAGGACGGTACCTACAGTTTAACGTGGACTTCGAACCAGTTATTTCCTACCGGGAATCGAAGACGGGACCCCTTGATTTACAAGGAAGCGAGTGTTTCTACTTACTCATAGCGGACACTGATTGATTTTTTTTTTTTTTGAAGACGTTAATATTTTTGAATAACCTTATTTAATTTTTCAGTGCATATTTGGAATTTGGTTACCAATTTTTTCGCGAAATTATCCTAGAAAGTAAGCAACGTGTGATTCCGGTTGCATTTCGCACAGAGAGTTTAATTTTCTTCAAAACATTTGATCCAAGTCAACTGCTTAAGAAGAACTATAGATAGCGCTGTGACACAAGGAAAGAAATACATTATAAACACATGCTTCAGAGAAGGAGTCACAGGTCGGGAAAAGAAAAAACGTAATGTATTGGATTTATAGATGATGGTCCTTCTGAAGATGTTGAAACAGTTACAAGAACGTTGTGAAGAATATCGAAAGAAGATAAACGCACAGAAAACGAAAGCCATAGTTGTTGGAATAAATAAAGCCACAAGAAACATAAAAATTGGAAGAGAAAATGTATGCTTCATTTTTATGGTATTCAGCATTCATTCTACATTGTTGTAGGTTCATTATGATAAATTTTGATATTCGCAACAACAGTCAAGCGATTTCAACAATGAAGAAAAATGAAAATAAAAAATCGGCATTGATCGAACTCTTGAAATGCTTATGAACTTTCTTGTCAAAAAATTTGAACTCTCTAAGCTTAAATTTGTAGGAACAGAATTGAAATTTCGTGCAACAATAAAAACGTATGTAGCGCTGCCATCTTTTGTTGGAGATCATTGCTTTACATTAACCTTCAATTAAAGTATCCACGAAGAGTGAGAGATGAATAGCGATAAAGAAAAAAAAAACCTAGAACAGCAAGGGACATGACCAGCACATTTAGAAGATTTTCTGTTGACAACTGAAGAAAGAGTTAATGAAAATATTGATTACAATATTTTTTAGTGTTGAAAATTATTAACACACGAGTGTAATTTACAAAAGACTGACGAAAGAAAAAAATGGAAGCTTTGGAAATGAGGACAGGGAAGAGAATGAAAAATTAACTGCACAGTAAAGATACATAATGAGGAAGTACTGAACAGAGTAAACAAGCGAGAAACAATATTTGAGGCAATAAAAGAGAGAGAAAGAGAAAAAAAGAACTGGATATGACATTAGTTCGAAAGAAATTGTGAACTGAAGGAATCAATTGATGGTACTGTCGAAAGGAAATAGAAGAAGGGGAGAAAGACGGATACAACTTCTTGACAGATGTAATCAACTACATCGTACGCTAATCTGAACTCGGAAGCTCCAGATTTAGACGAAAGGAAAGCTTAACATGTGGTAAAGGATCTAGCGCTTTAGACAGACACGTAGAATAGAAGTCGATTAAAAGTGGACTATTATAACCTGAAGATACCACATGAACGTCCTCTACTTAAAGCAGACTGTTTAATCAACATCGGTGCATTCCTTGAAAAGTTATAACAAATCCGGAGACTCGTACAGAAAACGTACATAGACATTGAATTGAAAATTTCTTCTTTGTGTTTTAAGTCGCTTTAAAATTCCCTCAATGTAGAAATTATAAACAGGATTATTTTTTTATAAATTAAAATGCGTTTTTAAATGACATGTCTGTATATCATAACTTTGAGTCTTATGATATACTTACACTCCACACAAACGTATCAACACCGCCCTAACACATTTTTTCTTGCTCTTAATAATAAAAACCAAATAACACTAATATAGATATTGTGTAGGAGTAAAGAGATCTTGGACTGGTTCCTCTTTCCAAGTTCAAAAAAGATATACTGTAGGTCCGTGTGGACAGCCAGAGAAGGTGAAAGGTACTCGAGTACAATTTTAGTACAGACACGCAAACAAAATTTTATGCAGTGAGCGTATAAATGTGTTTACAAAAAGACAAATAAAAAAAAGTGTTAAATACAAACATTAAAACGTCTTCACATTTAATAAAATGTGAAGGGAGGTTTGGAACTCAAGACAGAAAGAGAGAGGGAAGGAAAGAAAGAGAGAAGGAGGGAAAGAAAGCGAAAGAAGAGATAGAGAGAGAGAAAGTTGCAGTAAAGAAATTGCACAAGCCATAAACAAAGCATTTGGCACCTTTCCCGGACCATTCTGGATTTTTCGGACTTCTTGTGTTGTGGTGCTTTTCAATTTGGTTGTTTGCTGAATACAACCTGTGCCTTGTTCTTGGAAAATAAACACTAACACTACTGTGACGAACATTACAAGCGCTGCATGAAATTAATGGCAATGAGCCAGTCTACTCATGTGGCTGCTCCGTCCTATCTTCGCTTTGATTAATTGTTGTCATGAAATAATAAATCATACGGCAAAGTAGCTGAAATGTATCTGACGGGTGGGTAGATGAGATTTTCATTCAGATCATTAAATAAGCGTTGACCATTCACTTTTGTCAGTAAAGATTTCAGTTTCAAAATTACAGCGTTGAGAAGGTTATTCTTTAATACTTTGCAGTAGGGCTCTCTGTAACCAGATAATTTATAAAATTCAATAATCGGATATACCGATTTCAGATAATTGTGTCCCAATGGATAAACACTTTTGTTCGTTAACTTATAACCAGTAGGTCTAGAGTTCGATTTCCGATAGGATTAAATCGAGCCTAGTGGTTAGTTAGTGTCACATATATTTCGGGTTATATACACTGCTCGCCATTAAAAATGTAACACCAAGAAGGAGAAAATATAGGAACCCCAAATTTGGGAGATTTATACCATAATGTACAAATAGAAAATGATTTAACTTACTGCTCTGTGCGAAGCGTGACAAAGTGGCGACAGCGGAAAGAACTGCCGAAGGTTCCACCCTGGGCCTTCAGAACGGCTACAATACGGCGAGGCATAAAGAGGATGTCCTCCTGGGCTATGGAAAACCATACGTCTTCGACACGATACTACAGCTCATCACCTGTAGCTGGGAGAAGTTGATGGCGTGAAAGGCGCTGTGTAATCATGGGCCAAACGTGTTCAATCGGCGAGAGATCAGGTGAACACGCCGGCCAATGAAGCAAGGGAACATTGTGTCCAGTCAGGCAGGCTATGATATCACGTGCCACATGCAGGCGCGCGTTATTCTGTTGGAATGTGGTCCCGGCATAGCATGCAGTAAGAAACCACAACCGGGTCTAACACATTGTCGATGGCCGGTCACATGTCCGTCAATATGTGGGAGACACAAACGGGCACAGAATCCAATAGCACCCCGCACCATAACACCCGATGCCAAACCGACATGACGATGCAAAACTCAGGCGTCGCCCAGTCTAGTGCCACGGTACCACCAGATACGGGGGCGGCCGTCATGATGCTGCAGACAGAAGCGGGATTCGTCCGAAAAGAGAATGTCCTGCCATTTGACTCTCCATGCGCGACGTACACGACACCATTGTAGTCGCTCATACCTATGCTATGCAGTCAACGAAAGGTGCAGCAATGGACGCCTTATAAATATTCCCCGCTCTGCCAGACGACGTAGAACTGTTCGTGTGGACACTGGATGCCCTGCAACATCCGACAGTGCACGCGCTAGTGTTCGGCATGTAGCTGCTCGATTTGCCAGAGCCATACGTACAAGCCACCTGTCCTCGCGTTCCGTGGTATGGCGTGGTCGTTGAGATCCGGCATATCCTTGCGTAGTGGAGCCATCGAGTCTATATGGGCTGCACTATGGACGCAGTCCATCCAATACGGCCACCAATGTCGCGGAAAACCTGCAGGAACGGCGGAAACCTGCTGGCAGGGCTGCCGTGTTTGACGGCGAGGCATCTTTCGACCATATACACAAACTCACGTCACACCAACAGTCGTTTACAACTACACTATGGCTAGAGGACTGCGCGGATACAGAAAATCGCATCAGCAACATCCTTTATTTCGTCTATTCGCATCCGCGTTCAGATCATCGCCATCCGCATCCGCCATTACTTTAAACACATAAAATCTCACATGGATTTTATTCTATATTAGATTCAGAGCTTATTTACTCTATAACATAATGTAATATGATAACAAAAAGCTGCCACATGATGAATTGATTATTATTAGCTTTCCATTAATACTCAACCGCACTTTAGAAAAGGAAAAAGAAAAGTTATGCAGACCCATATTATGAAATTAATGAAAAAGAATACAGTACTAATCATCTCCTCGAGTGCAGATTCTTCACAAGAAATTGCCAAACTTAGAGAAACACACCCGCAACTTTATCCGCAATCCGCAATGAAAATCAAAATATATCCGCAAAGATGTTATTGGCGCGGATAACCGCGGATATCCACATCCGAGCAGACTTCTAACTATGGTTTTCTGACCTGCCTCCGATTGCTGTTCCTAGATGGCATACCCGTCGCCTCTGATGCGTCTCGGAGCTGTCTTGCTAAGAGAATAGAGCTGCCGTGCATATAGAATAACCTTAGATTTAAATAGGTATAACCATGATTTTATTTAAGTAGAACTTAAATAAAAGAACTTGAGATTTCAAGTGTAATTTTACGCGTTCTTAAATCTTAGTATTCTCTTTTATTTTGTGATGTATTTTGCGACATTCATATTAACTGTGTATTTAAATCAATTTGTCTTGGTTCTATTTGATTATACACATTCAATTCTGTTATTGTTATTATTATTATTATTGTACTGTTCATAGCACTCTAATAAAGATATTAAATTAAATTAAATTAAATTAAATTAAATGTTTTTCTATTTTATTTCTATGGTTCTATAACGATGGAAACAATGAACCAGATATCTAGTTTATCTATATCTTACAATTTATGGCTTATATTTTTTATTTATTTTGTGGATATTTTGCATATTACTCTCAGTAGCAGTATATTCATTACTCATTATTATTATTATTGGTAGGGAGGAGAGTTATCTAGTTAGTATAAAGCAATGTTTCTCAACCCTTTTCACCATGTCATTTAGCCGATGACCCACAAAAGTAATTTTCTTGTTTATAAGCGGTTTCGTTTCACATTGTATTAAGTAACCTCTTGAAATCTTCAAATATATATTTTTCAAAATGAGATTTTAAACAAACTCCCGGTACTGGTTTAGTGCATTTAGTTCGCTTTTTCTTTAGTAACAATAAAAAAATAGCAAGCAAAATAAAGAGTACCTCCTGTCCAGTATTCATTAATAACCATTTCCTTTCTTTCAATATATGTAACAATTTATAAAAGAAAAGGAATTTTCCGTTCTCTGTATTCTATTTACTTGCTCTCTACGTTCCATCTTTCTCGGTTCCCCCTGTCGTTAATTGTTGACGACAGCGCCTATAATTTTGGCTGTGAAGGTTTTCCCCTAGAGGAATTGTACCTACATATGAATTTTAATCAAAATCAGGTTCTGACACTTGGCGAGTGTTCCTTGTAAGTTCGTAACTCTGCATTCTTGAAAGGACGCAAAAAAAAATTAAAAAAAAAATGCATTGATAAAAACATGAAGTATGAAGCTGTACAAGTGAAAAAGAAAATAGTAACGAACAATTCCTGACGAGCCTTGTGATTGATCCAACTAGCGAAACTCTTTTTTAATTAATTTTCGAAACGTAAGACGTCGCTAAAAGACAAGATTACCAAAATACCTTCTTTGGAATTGATTAGTTTTAACCTACAAAACCCTAGTTAAATTAATTTTTTCATCTTTCCTCGCGACTCTGACGTTGAAAAAAAGCTTCCTTCAGCTTTCGTCTGAACTCAATAGAAACAAGATGGTAAGGGACATTGATCGAACGGTAGAAGTGATACCGAAATCAAACTTCAGAAGTTGAACGAAAGAGATATCATGAGCTAGAGATTCGCTTACACTTATCAGCCATTATCATTCTAGAAACGACTTATTCACCTCTGTTACTAAGCCTTTCGAACACAGGATGATTGGATAGTAATCAAATTCTTATTGAATTGTGGGTTACTCTCGCCTCTGGCTCTTCAAATACAGGAGGAAAGGAACACTGTTTTCTCTTTGACACAGCTGAAGGTGTGAGAGCCAAAAATGTATCAATGGTAATAACACAGCAAAGAAGAATTTGCATGTAGCCTAATTTAAGAAAATCCTGAAAGTCTAGAGAGGAAACAATAAGGTAGACAAAGCAGAAACCACGAAACATTTTTCTTTCGTGTTCATATTTATTGTTCAATATATGCATTATAGAGTACTTACCTTTCAAGATTTAAAATAGAAATGAAATTTGAATATGAACTGACGATAACTTACTAAGAGAGAGAGAGAGAGAGAGAGAGAGAGAGAGAGAGAGAGGGAGGGAGAGAGAGAGAGAAAGAGAGAGAGAGAGATTGGTTTTATCATTTCAATTTAAAAAGACCTAGTCTTTTATGTAAGGAGTACTCGAACAACGTGGACCGCGTGTCTGTATGCATAACAAGAACAAACATGCCGCAGCTGAACGTGCCATCACGAATATCTTTCTACGATGAGCACTAAAAAATCATTGATCTGTAAAACTTTGAGCCAGTTTGGAGAGCAGGGACTAAACATATAATCCCATACAGTCATTAATCTGTATTAGTTTTACTAATGGAAGTAATAAATAATACTCTCTGGTTTCTTATTATATTTAGTCTAAGTCTAGTCTAGATTTTCAATTTTCAATTTTTTTTACTCCTTCCTCCAAGAAATTAATTCACCTTTATTTATTACATGTCAAAGCGTTTGAGCTCATCCGTACCTTCCCGTTAAAAAAAAAAAGATCGTGCCACGTGCTGTTCCATTCCTCATGGCAGCACCGGCTATACACTCTATTTATGAAGCACAGCCCAGTGTAGCCAAGTCACGATTTGTTTACGTATTAAAAAAGAAGAGATCGCAAGGCAATATTATAATCTAAAATGGTTTTACTGAATATTAGTTTACCTTAAGAATCTCCGGTGAACAACTGCTTTCCCTTATTGCCCTGTAATCAAGGAGTCACTGGTTCGATTTTTTATTGGTGCAAAACACATTGAAAAATTGCGCACATTCTTCTTAAAACTGATCACAATGCAAATCATGGCTATGTGAAAAGTTTTGGGGTTTTCATAAGCTTCCCGAACATTTTCTCACTAATATTAAAAATGCAGCCTTCTGCGTGGGATAGTCGGTAGCGCGCTCGACTTCAGTGCGACGGTGCCGGGTTCGGGTCCCACCGTGTTGACAGTCGAGAGGACAATTGAGGATCTACTTGAATAAAAGAAGTAGCGGACTGAGATCATGAAAGTCAGACACACGGCTAGGAAGAAGCTTTACGCTGACTACGTATACGTAACCTTCTAATTGAACGCAATACAGCCGTCTGACAGGCAAAGACCCTTCAGGATAATGCAATTCAACGATCTCCAACAAAAGATGGCAGCACTATCTCCGTATAGCCTAATGTATTCTTATCTTTTCACGAAATTTCCTTGCTACTCCTATAAATTCAAGCCTAGAGAGTTCAAACTTTCAAGGAAGAAAGTTCATAACCAATTCAAGTGAATGATCGATGCCGATATTTTTATTTTCGTTTTCCTTCATTGTTGAAATCACTTCATTGATGTTGTGAATATCAAAACCTATATCAATGAAGCTCTTTCAACAATGAACAAAAAAGAAAATTAAAAATCAGCATCGATCATGCTCTTGAATTGGTTATGAACTTTCTTCCCTGAAAGTTGGAACTCTCCAGGTTTGAATTTGTAGGAGCAGCAAGGAAATTTCGTGTAACAATGAAAATACATTAGACATATACAAAAATAGTGCTGCCATCTTTTGTTGGAGATAGTTGCTTTACATTAACCTTCTTTAACCTTCCCACATAGCAGAGTACATCCCTGGGACGTCCCATTGAGATCCCATTAACGTCAGATTTCTCAAGCTCCCATAGCGATGTCCTAAGGACGTCCGTGGGATAACTCTGTGGGCAATACAAACAATTCATCCCGTATGGAGGTCCCCTGGGTGTCCCCCGGAAAGCCGTGCGGGATTACCTACCTGGAATTTCTATAAATTAAATCGACCTTACTATTATTATTATTTAATTAATTATAACTATACGAAGGATATGCCTTCGTATAGTTATACGAAAGATTAATTATAACTATACGTCCCATGGATGTAAACGGAACTTAAACAGGACGTCCTACGGACGTCCCGATATCCTGCCAGGAGATCCGTCAGATATTCGGGACGACATTTTGCTATGTGGGTTGTTTCTTTAAGAAAAAAATATCTTAAATCATTTGCTGCAACTACGGATGGGTAGTCAACGAAAAAACATTCTAGTGTAAGGGCATCATAAATTTTTCTCAAAATCGTTCCGTGGCACCAGGCAAATGCCGGGATGATACCTTTAAGGTAGGCCCTGACCATAACTTTTCCGCATCATTTCCACTCCCGTATGGCGGCCTGATACTCAGATGTCTAAAGGTCATAAGAAAAATTCAAACTTGTTCAAGAAAAGCTTGGTGAAAAGGAACATAGTTATTTAATAATAATAATAATTAAGTTCGTTCAGTGTTAAGTGTTTAGTAATTTAATGACACTTTTATTTTTAATGAGATGGCTATCAGTCAAACTCACAGAGTATATTGGAAAATGATGATGAGTTTTCAGAGATTTTCAGAGAGCATAAAACGAAAAAAAAAATCATGTACTTTAATGATAGGATTAATGGTGTGATATTTTAATATAGGACAAACATTTATATTAATATTAAATATATATTTTTTAATAAGAAACATAAAGCTTATTTTTAAGAATAGCACTAACAACTAAGAACGATAGTTGGCACGAAAACTCTTCAACTGAATACTCACAAGCAAGGTTTCCCAAGTGTCACACCCGGATTTGCTTGAAACTCCAGCAGTCGATAAAGGAACGAAAAGTAAGACATACGTATTTTTTATTACAAGCTTAACGAAAATTAGTAGTCGTAATGAGTACATAACTAACAGGTGATATGTACTTATGGAAAGAATATACAAGGGTCAGCATAGTGAAAATGGTTCATAGCATCATTCTAATGTATTACAGAAAATTTGTTTGGTCCAATGTGATACCCATAATTCCGGTCACTTTATGCCCATCATAAACTGCAGAAAATCTAATAATTCTGTTTGATTTGATGCTAAAATGATGATGCACCTAACAGCCATTTAAATGTGTATATACTGTTACTTTGGGAATGTAATACTACTACTGAGAGACCGTGTTATTATGATACTGAATGGCAATCTGTTGTCTAATAATATACTTATATTTGGGAGAGAATGATTGGAAGCGTAACGGAGAACAAAACACTAGATTTTATAGAGCCTGAAAAATGTTTTCTGAAAAATACATTTCCTTCAGTAAACACCTGAAGTATATATTAAAATATACTTACTAAAACATACGTTAGGGGGCACATATTGCAGACACATACGCAGTGTGTGTTGGTAGTTATGGCTTGCTAAAAGGTGTCGCACTGCCCTATGTTCGCAATTTAGGGGGGTGTTTGCCCCCTTTAACGCCCACGTTGGCCGATATAAAAAAATACGTAGGTCTTACTTTTCGTTCCTTTATCGACTGCAGGAGATTCAAGCAAATCCGGGTGTGACGCTTGGGAAACCTTGCTTGTGAGTATACAGTTGAAGAGTTCTCGTGCCAACTATAGTTCTTAGTTGTTAGTGCTTTCTTAACAATAGTTCATTGAAAGAAACTAGTATGATGTCTACACAATATCCTGCTCCACTATGATCTAGCATAATATGTGTGGTGTAGTAGTTGAGCTGGCATTGCAAAAGTCTAGTTGGTTCGAATCTTGACAGGTTTCTTTAAGATGTTTCCTTTGTTTTGCGAAGCGTATCCCGGAATGATAACTGAATTAATTTTGCTATCCTGAGCAGTGACGGCGTATGGCAATCTGGGGTAAGTGAACTTGATTGATGCCCGTTCGCGAACACAATTGTGAGCGCACACTACTACTGTTAGCCGGAATATATAATTTTCCGTATTCCGAGCCATGCGGGAAAACTAGGGGCCCCAACGGGGGACCGTTGCCAAGCACACAAGTCCTGAAACGGCATGGCTATTGCGTCACTGACCACCATCGATGTGCTACATTAATTAATTTTAACAAGAGAATATTCGCTTGTGTCGGCGACCGGCAGGGACCCTTCGGCAGGTGGTGTCCAGGGCGAGGGCACCTCTAGCCCATCCTTACAGCGCCACTGATCCTCAGAGCGTCTCTCACGAAATTCGAAGCTGTGTGTAAACCCCTTAACTGGAGGATGCTACCAGTTATTGCTTTTTAAATCCTAATTACTTTTATTACATTTTAGTAGTACTTTTTGAAAATACGTATTTTTACCCTTCGAAAAAGTACAGATTATCACTCGATTCCAATTTAGCCTTTAAGTTTTATCTAACAAGAACATTTAACATCGGACCAAAGCAGTTTTGCATCTAATGTTACGTAGGCGTCAAGTTTCATACTTCTGTAATGTAAGAGTCCCCATTTGTTTTTGTCATAGAAAGAGCAAAAAGATGCTCGAAAAAGAATTAAGTAAAATATCAGATCATACATAAACTATAATGAAAAAAGTAAAATAATTTTGTTTGTCTTGACAAAGTTGGCTTTTCTTGCAAGAACTTCAGCAAATCTCTGATGGAAATTCAGTATTTTACCTATTTCGTTCTCAACTGGCAAGGCTACAAGCGAGTTAAGTACTTTGAGACATCGAAGATCACAAATTGTTTTCTTTTAAATAAATTTTAAACTGGATAAAACTATCATGCTGACTGGAATTGTCAGTAAAAATAATATGAATTCTTAGGAAGTGGACTAAGTGTCCCTTTATGAATTTCAAAACTTCTCCTCCAGTGCTAGATTCAGACAGTAGAAAGCAAGGATGTTCTAATAGAGGATATGTGATTTTGCCAAGAACATGAAGCCAAACGTCACCGTTTAATTCCGCCCAGTTAGCCCACATACTCCAATCAAAACCATTGTTTTCGGCTAGCAAAGATGGCAACAAGCTCTTTGTTCGTTAACCAACCACACCAGGTATTTCGCCTTGGTCGATGCTCAGTTGTTTTTTTCACTTCATTCTTTCTCTGCGCATGAGATAACTACACGCAAATCCTCTATTAAAACATCCTTGGTAGAAAGTAACAAATGAAAACATATTTCATATCAAGGGATTAAAGAAAATGCAATGCGAAACGTGTTCTTGCGACCGCCTTGCGAAATATTGCATTAATTACCTTAAATGTTTTTATTTTAGATGGTATTGTAAAAGTAAGTAAAAGGACTTTCAATATGTTGTAGAAATGGGCTTGATGGACAGCTGTCGGATAATGTAGGGTAAATATCTGACCATGGCTTGCAGAATATAACAACATTTGCACATATACCTAACTGTTCATTCATCATGCAGACAGTACGGGTTGTCTCTGCAATGCCAGAAATCAAGCAATGTTGTTAAATACGCCTACTACGTGAGGTTTAGATGTATTGAGAAGGAATGCTAATAGTCAAACATACTGTATCCCTACGTCAAGCAGTGTCATTACTCATTACTTTGGGAAGTGCAAATTGAGTTAGCAACACACTTCATGACTTCTAACACAACAGTGATAGGCAGTGGATAGCCTATTTTGGTATATTTGTAAATGTAATCATAGTCTGCACCAATGTTCGATTTGTAGCGGGGATAGTTGGAATTTACCCCTCTCTGCAAAAATCTTCCTTGGCTCTGTTTACAGCCTGGGATATGGACGATCCCAAAACACCGTATAATACATATCTCACTAAGTCTTCCCCCCTCTCTGAAAAATTCACAAATCATATACTGGTCTGCACACACGAAACCTCGAGACTTCTTCCGGCCCTCATGTCTGTTTATCTTGTTCTCAACCGTTAAACATTTGACATAGAATCACAAAATCAAATGCTCTATCAGATACGATATGTCTCCTCGGGCCAAATCGATTGTACCTAGGTATATGTCGGAAAATTCCCTGGTAGGTGTTCTGTTGATTAACACTTGAAGCAAACCTTGTATTAAATCTTGGTGTCAAATTTCTCCTCTATCATTGCTTCTATGACATGATGTACTGTAAGTTACCAAACGGCCGTAGCTCAGTTAGTACAACATTGACTTCCAATTCAGCAGGTTCTCGGTTCGATAACAGCGGCCCCGATCATCCTGACTGAAGTTTTTCCAGGGCTTTTCCTCTGTCATACAAGCCAAATGCCGTGAGAGGTACCTTTAACTTAGACTCTGGCCGACTTCTTTCTGCGTCCTTTCCCTTATCATATCCCAGCCTGAGCCATACATGCCCAAAGGCCATAAGTGAATAAATTCAAATTCACGTGATGCTCGTTGGGCTAACCATGTTTATATCTGGTGTAGTAAAAAGTAATCCATTATTTTGCCAATAGATGGCTTCAGTGATCTGTATCTCGCGTTGTATAAGTCCGATCGGGTTCAACGAGATGGCGTTCAAACGATGAGATTGCGTACTACAAACACTGTTCAGATAGTTGTGATGAGTTGACTCAGTGTTGTGTGAGCGCTATATTTTACAGTTATTCTTCGATAAAGGTGAAAACGCAAGCCAGGCGGCTGCAAATGTGAATAGTGTTTATGGTCCTGATACTGTAACAGCCAATCACGCGCAATTTTGGTTTCGTCGATTCTGTGCCGGTAATTTTGACGTCAAAGATGTACCACGCACTGGAAGGCCACGTGTCGAACATGTCGATAAAATCATGGACATTGTCGCGTCCGACCATCATGTAAGCACTGTTTCGATTGTCCAAGAGCTAAACATTGCACAAAAACCGTGTGGAACCATTTGCATAAGGCTGGATACAAAAAGAAGCTTGATGTATGGGTGCCACACGAGTTAACGCAAAAAAACCTCATGGACCGAATTTCCATCTGCGAATCGCTGCTGAATCGCAACAAAAGCGACCCATTTCTGAAGCGGTTGGTGACTGGTGATGAAAAGTGGATCACTTACGACAACGTCACGCGAAAACGGTCGTGGTCGAAGCGCGGTGCGCCGGCGCAAACGGTGCCCAAGCCAGGATTGACGGCCAGGAAGGTTTTGCTGTGTGTTTGGTGGGATTGGCAGTGAATTATGTACTATGAGCTGCTCCCCTACGGCCAAACCCTTAACTCGGAACTATACTGTCAACAATTGGATCGTTTGAAGGCAGCAATCGCCCAGAAGCGGCCAGCTTTGGCCAATAGGAGAGGCATTGTGTTTCACCAGGACAACGCCAGGCCACACACATCGATAGTGACTCGCCAGAAGCTCCGGGAGCTTGGTTGGGAGGTTCTTATGCATCCACCTTATAGTCCGGACCTGGCACCGAGTGATTACCATCTGTTCCTGTCCATGGCGAACACGTTTGCTGGTGCAAAATTCGCTTCAAGAGAGGCTTGTGAAAATAGACTGTCGCAATTTTTTGCCAATAGGGACAAGGGCTTCTATGAGAGAGGCATCATGATATTACCTTCCAAATGGCAACACTTTATCGAACAAAACGGCGCATATGTGACCTAAATCGGATCATTCTAACTATGGTAAGTCAAACCTTCAATGTCATGCAAAAATAATGGATTACTTTTTACTACACCAGATAATATCCTAATAGATTACTACCAAACGTTCTGAATCGCTAGATTTGTCCATCCACAAATGAACTAAGAATTTTCGCCAAATCTTTTCACTTCTTCTTGTCATTTTCGCTCATGACTTTCAAGAGCTCAGTACTATAAATTCCAAATACTTACCCTACCTGTTGTAGTGACATATGTGCTCAAAAGTTGAATCAACGGTAAAGTAAATATAATAAATGCTAACGTGTTCTTTAAGCAACAAAACACTTGTTGCAACTTGGTCTCCTTAGATTTCTTTCTGAAATATTTGTTCAATGTTGTATTTCGTAAAGTGATTTTATTTTGTAGGTTAATATCTGCAGTGGTGGCCACTACTCTGCCCCGATCCCAAGAATTACACAGTAAATCATTCATACCCACCAGTATTCGTTTATGAAACAAACTAATCTCCTCTCCCTAGTATCAGAAATATTAAAGATAAGTCAAAATTTAAACCATATACTGACAAATTGATGACAAAAGAGGTTAGAGATATCTTAAATATATCCACTCTATACAGTAGTCACTCGCTTGAAATACTTTTACATAACAATCTATTCTGATTACTACTTTATGTGAGGAAATATTATTTTTGTGTGTGCACATAGTGATAGGCTGTAGATAATTTTTCTTCTTTTAAAACTTTTTATATCGTACAATTGAATCGGTAGTTGGAAGAAGGCAATAAATCCTTTAAAAAAAAAAAAAAAAAAACTGTTATGTGCACAGTTAACATGGGAAATTAACAAAAACTGTATAACGTTTTTCTTATTTATTGAAAGGAAACATTTTTTTTTGTACTGAATATTCGGAACGTTTTTCTTATCCTAGTGTACTGCTCAGACAATTTCCGGGTATTGTATCTTTCCTTAAAAATTTTAAAAAAGTTGGTGGATTTATTTTCTTCTTCCAACTAATAATAATAAAAAAAACTGTTTATACGGTTGTAAGTGGGGAGACGTATGGAAAAATCGACCAGAAAAGTGAAGAAAAATGCAATAAAAACCTTAAAATGAATGCTGTTTACAAGAAACTGATTCACAATGAACTCTACAGCTACAAATAATAGATCCGGAATTGTTTTCTTCTCCCAACTGACAGAAATTTCGCGCTAGAAGTAGATAAAACTCCTATATTTAAGTAGCAGTGATAGCAGTTCAGTTGATAGGGGCAATTCAGTTTTATGCTGAATTACATACTATATTGTTATAGACGAGATTATATATAATAATTCACAGCCATATTCAATCCACTAGTGGATGAGGCCTTTCACGGAAGGAGGAGTTGGTGTACTGCTCCCACGGGGACCAAACGTGTTGTGATCGCCACTGTTTTTTATTTACAGCAGCTTTCATTTACACAGCACAGCAGCACGATGCTGGGTGGGCACCCTTCCAGACACTCTCGCTTTGGAAAAAAATCCCTTGGCAGAGCCGAGAATCGAACCCGGGACCTCTCAATCCGTAGTCAGTGGTCAGCAACGCTAGCCACTAGACCAGCGGGCGGTCATATATATATTCGCAGACACAGTGTGAATCCCCATCGAAAGCCTGTAAACCCCCTCCAAAACGAACTTGTAGATACGTGTCTGATTTTAGCGTAACAAGGGAGTGGGTAGACCCGGATCTAGGGGAACGCAAAACGGAATTTGTCCCTATACACAACCGGTATACATGTGTTATATTTTGGCGGGCGGTACGGGTACAAGACAAATGACTATGCCCAGCTCGGGCACTGTATTTCGTAGATCCAGTGGGTATTCATCTCTATCAGTTTGCCAGAATTTTGTTCTTGTATGTTTTTCAACCATGCAAAATAAATAAATAAAGATATAAATCTGATCCATTATAGTGATTTTTCCGTAATTTTCAGTTTGTGGGATATAAAGCCAAAATTGGGAGGGTGTAAATGGGATTTTAGGGTTTCTTTTGACTATATTCTATTTATCGTAAACATTTAATGCTGTAGGGGCGGTGAAAAATAGCAGTTAAACCAGTAGCTGCTATTTTTCATCTGTCGTAGCAGTGATAGTAATATAGACAAAGCAGTAATGAGAAAATAGCTGCTACTCTATTTTTGCCCATCTCTATTTCGCACCTGTTTTTCAAGTTTTTACTTTTTTTTTTTTTTGCTTTGTTTATGCATTGTATAGATGCACGATCTCTTCCAGATATCAAATCCGGCATAAACTAGATTTTCAAATTTTTGGCGCTTATTACCTTCCTCGAACTGCCGATTCAATAAATTCTTATGTCCAACATTTCTTTGTTAATAAGTGTACTTTGAAACAAGTGTATTAATAGTTCAAAAACACTAAATAAATAAGACTGGAGTCCTTTATTACTTCGGTAGGTCTCCGTATCTTCTTGATGCTTAATAGTGGATATTATTTGCAGGGGAAATTTCTTAAAAGCACCTTCCTGATTGGCAAGAAATTATTCTTTCTTCCTTCTCCTCGATTTTCTGTGCTAATGCTTACAACTTACAGAAAAGATGATGAATACGAGGCGTTGTAAAGTGGATCTAAATAACTAACTTTGGACACTTCAATTTTAAAAATGTTAGCAAACTGAATTCTAAACGCTATAAGAGGAAATGTAAACAGACATTGTGGTCTTTTCTCAATCTCACTACAAATTGCTTCAGTTGTAATGTCTAAACAAACACACCCAAGTTTAATGAAACTTTTAATCTAATGAAACAAGTTTCCAGTTTATCAATTAGTTAGTCAACTGCTAGCTAGGCGCGGGGCTGTGGGCAATGACTCTTGCTGTCCCACCTCTAAGTTTGGCTATGCTGACTGTCTCGTATCTAATAACTTTCTACAAGAAGTCATCGTAGTTTCCCTATAAACTCCATACGGGCTGATATATTTATACGTATATATATTTTTTTTTTCAAAATTTCAACCCCCTCCCCCAACCACCCCGTTGGGCCGATTTTGCTCATTAACGAACTTAGCCGAGCTATTAAACCTAGAAACAACATAATAAAATTTGTTTCAAATATCTTCGTAATTATGGCCGCTAGCGTGTAAATATATATATATGTAAATGACATGGTACCGATCTCAATAGGTACATTTTTCTTCGAAATCTACGTAAAAAGCAGTTTGTGTGGACCGTATGGACACAGATTGAAAATTCATTACAAAAGGTATCTCAAAATTTATCTGTAAAATTATTTTACAAATCCTTCATATATAGGGACTATATGTTGAAATCAACACGCGGCTTACACCTTAAACTTTTCTTTCCATACTGTATGTTTTCCTTCTGACACTGGATGTATGAAGTATGTGTAAAAAGATGTAAAATAATTGTATTAGTTTTACAGTCTGCGATACATACATTTTCAGGTGGTTCAAGTAAGTTTCCTTTTTGGACTTGAATGTTTCATAGTTTACATTTATTTATTTAGTTAGTTAGTTTGTGTTCCCAGGACCGGATTTATTACTAGGCCCGTTAAGCCCGAACCTAGGGGCGCACTTTACAAGGAAAAATTAAAAATCGCTATATTAAAACACTACACGAAAAAAATATTCAGCAGAAAACAGTAAATAACATGTAAGGAGAGCGCCAAACAACATCACCTTTGACTCTGGCAAACCCTGGTACATAACTGACTTCAGATATTTTAAAGTTAGGTTAAATTACAGTAGAAACAGTAAAACAAGCTTTAATTTATTATTTATTCCTATTTGTTACATTTGTATGTACACACCGATTACAATTGTTCGGCCTATGCCTTGATGCCTAAAGGCCATAAATAAAATTCAAATTCAATAATAATTTTTAATCAATGCTAGAGGGCGTGGCAGTTATATACCCATGCCAATGGGCAACAAATACTTTTTGTTGAAGCACTCTAAATGCACGAAGGAGTAATTTACACGAGATTTTTGTATATGAGGAAAACTACAGTGTCTTTTTCTGGCTTGTCTTTCTTGGGTCCGCAATGAACAGGTACTGTGCGTTTGAATCCTGCTTCAGACCATCCTTATTGAGGTTGTCCAGAGTTCCCTTCAGTTTCACCACAACTGTCAGGATGGTACCTTAACTAAGTCACTGACCACTACTCCCCCATACCCTGTCCCGGTATAATCCAAAGATAGATAAAGATTTTTTTTTTTAAATATCCTAACCTGTCTTTTATGACAGTAGAAACAAGCCTTAATTTTCTCTCTAACTTGCCCTAGTACGATATCTTCAGGAGATAAATATTTTCGGAGATGGTTTTTAACATTCAAAGAGCTGTCCACGCATTCAACGTAGTGAAACTTATCTCGAAAATAAATAAAACTCTTTTTTTTGACAATAATTACTAAGTGTACTCATGTATCATTAATCCTTATGTTGTTTTGTTTAATTTACTTTGAAGTGCTTTTGTGTGAATAAAAATAGTTTGTATTACCTTTTTGTTCAGTGTAATTAACAGGTCTCCCACAAGTAGCCTACAGTAATTTAATTAAAATTGCTCATTGTAAGACTCTGTATTTAATATAATTATTTTATTATTATTAATATTAATGAAACGTATTTTATACATAACCACGTTAGCAGAGTGAAATAATTATTATCTCGATATTACTATTATTATTAGGATACATATTTGACCAATGGGGAAAGTTAACTACAATGCAAACCTACTTAATGTTATTTTAAAGTTTTAGTGAGAGCTAAATTAGAATATGGAATCATAATTTGGTATCAAGAAACAATGACCAGTAATTTAAAAAATAGAAGCCATTCAAAAGTTTTTTTTACTAGACTGGCCCATATAAAATAAAGTTTACCAAAGGTTTTTTTTATATATAAAAAAGTTTTTATCAGAGTTTTATGCCTTGAGTTTGGCCTACCCTACTAGGAATATAGCTACGAATACTGGTGCAATTTTCTCAGACTTTTGTACATAGGAAGGAGAAATTTCGACAAACAATTTATTGATGAAATAAAGAGATAAAACAGAGATAAAAATAAAACTATTCTAACCAGAATGATTATTCATACTTATAACCAAGATATGAATGAATGACAAGGATGTAGCCGCATGATATGCTTTTATATCTTTTACACATTTCAGTTACGTGACCTTTTATATTTTCTTCTTAAATGACTTCTGTACTTGTTATACAGTTTACATTTATTCTAAATTTTTAGGTTTAACCAGTTCTTAGTTTCAACGATTCACTTTTATGAACTTAGCACGCAATATTTAACCATTATCTCTTTTATTGAAAATATTTTTGGAATTTATGAAATATCCATGTGAAATATGATAATTTAGCATATTATGAAATATTTTTAATTATAGCCTGCTACTTTGAAACACTGGCTGATACAACGTTTATGGCCTTTTATCTCTTTTTTGAAGTTACGGATTTTATACTGATTTTATTCAGAAAATATTTTATAAATTTGTGTAAGTCAGGTCACAAAAAGTAAACTACCTTTTATGACCTTGCACGCTATAAATTTTACTGTAACGCCACTAACAATGTTAATGAAGACAATTGACACATGTTGTATTGACCTACATGATATTCATAACACGAAAATAAAAGGTGAAAAGGGAAAGGGGAAACGGAAGGAGTGGGGGCGCTGGAAGTCTGGGGCTTAGAGCACCTAGACACATAAATCCGGCCCTGCGTGTTCCAGGCTTTTATAGGAATTTAGGTCTAAATTTAGTCCAAAGTTCAAAGATGAGTTTCCTTGTAGAAACTTGGGAGATAGGAGACAGTCTGCATAGCCGTCCTTAGAGGTAGTCAGATAAATGGTCAACCTGAAGCCTCCCAGATAGCAGGGACCGCAGTGGCTAAATAGTTGGGCGCTCACCTCTGGTTGATCCATCATCATTCATTGGGTTGATCCGTTCTCGTTCCATTTGTGGTGGACAAACATCGTGTGCGTGGGTTTTCTTGAGGTTCTTCCATTTCCTCCAACTTTCTTCATTCCACCAAACATGCCATCATTATCCATCCGGTCTCAGCAAGTTACCTAAAGGCCTTAAAAATTAAATTAAAAATTCACGCCGTGCAGTTGCCTATTATTAACTAATAAACTTATTTCATTATATTTAAGAAATCATGAAACTTGGACGTGTTTGTTTAGACAGTCTGAAGCAGTTTGTAGTGCGACTGAAAAACGCCTACAGTATCTGTTTACATTCCCCCTTCTCGTGTTTCAAATCGTGCTTGTTATTTTTTTAACTAGTGTTCAGGGCTACTTACTTGTTTAGGACCACCTGTATTACAACGCCACGTAATCGTGATCTTTTATGTAAATTGTAATCGGCTGCACAGAAAATCAAGAAGAAAAAGAAGAGAATGGTTTCCTGCCATTCAGAAATTCCTGAAACTCTGTTCAGGAATTTCCTAGTTTTCGTCTTCGTCTATCTTTGGCGTTGACAAAACAACAGCAGTGCTTCAATTATGGAATGAAGAGATTATCCTTAAGATTTGATAAAATTCTATATCCTTCTGATACTCGATACTTTGTAACAATAGCACATAGACTTGTATCAAATCTTTAGGATAGAAACCTCTTTTTCATTCCATCATCACGTTAGCAATCTGTAGTTGCAATAATCCTGGTGCTTTGTCAACACCAAATGTAAACGGAGACGGAAGAAATGGAACTCCTGAGTCAAGTTTCAATTTTTATAAATACTATAAGGCGGGACACACAGGTTGCAATTCGGACGGTCCTGGTCTTTCAGCAGAGGCGTACATCAACCGCCGATGGTAGAAGTTTCAGCGATATGCAAGACGGTCTTCACAGACAAACAGTAATAACAGCTTTTAAAGAAGGCAAAAACTTACAGTAGTGCTCAACAATCGTTAGAAAAGATCTTCCTTCCATGGATACGTGGAGCTTCGTACTTGGGAAAAAACTCATGCAAATAGCTGTTAACAGAAGTGTATGGCTGCAATGAATTTGCCCTAACAAGGATACGCTACCGACGTGCGATCTAGTAAGTCTCATTCGTTCCTGTCCTCCAACGATGCGAGATGAAGAATTATAGAATGAATGAAGCCTTTAATGAAAACTGGATTCTGGCAATGCTCAAACTTGAGGGTGATCTGTAATGTTTCAGGATAGTTACTGACAAGAACTTGAATCCTTTGTTGGGGGTTTACAGCGCTCTTGAACCAGGAGTGTTACATTCGTCTTCTGGACGAACGAGTGTTGTTATTTCCGCAGTATCTTCTTGATAAGCCCAATTAGGATATTCCAGTTTTCCAAGATGGTCATTGTTGAGCGCATAGGAGCTTCGTACGACGAGCATTCAGAATAACTTTTACATATAAACTAACCAACAATGTCCATAGATTTGAATCTGTTGGACAATTTGTGGCTCTGCTTGGACCAAGGGGATGAAATGACGGCTGATAAATCTGGCTGAGCTTCTGACTGGAGGTGGAAGAGTGCTGCAAATCGATGTCAACTATAAGCACACAATTTGCCGAAGTCCGTACCTGACAGAATTGATGCTATTCTTCGATTAAAAGAAGGAGTTATCGCTAATAGTTAAGATATGCTAGGAGTGGCGATTTTTCTGTCTATCGAGCTTTAAAAACACAAAGTAGAGACCCAAAATATGAGAATAACACTGTTAAAGTCTAGATAAGAACAGTAAAAGACAAAAAAAGAATTCTCTTACATTCATGAACCCATTTGACGGATCGCCTCTTCCTCTTTTCATACATGGTTTGGCCGCGGCTCTGTCGGTTGCTGACGTCGCTAAGAGAGCTGGAAATTTTCTTAGCCAACTGGACCTGCTCCTCCACGGTCGGGTGCAGATTAGGTGAATAGAAACTGGACGACGCGAACATTTTCCCTGCAAAAATAATTAACGTATTTTTTTTACATGTAAATAAAGTAAAACGTTTAGAAACTAAAAACCTATTTGATGAAGACATCAATAAATTATTCAATATTTATTTTTTGTTTAACTTACATTTTATGGGTCAGACAAGCAGCTACGGCCCTAGCCTGTCACACGTTTAGAGTCCTCTGCGAGCCTTTTTCAGAGACAGTCACGTCACAAAGAGGACAGATATTCACAGATTGTATAATTTTTATTATTGTACGTGAAATATCGGAAAATATAAAATGTAATTTTGTTTTCGTAAGCATAAAACAACCCCTAACATATAACTACATTTGTAGCTTCGGTAGGCCCTAAGTAGGGATGTGAAGAATATGCTTAAGTCGTATTCTATAATGCACGTGAAAGGATCAGAGAAATAAAGTTGACAGTGTATGTAGTCTGACTTCAAAGTGCTACAAGAAGTGCAGACTTTCGCTTCAGTAGCATTAAAACACAGAAAAAATGGTGCCAGGAAAACTGAAGTCGATGAATGCAAAAGTGTGGATCCAGTTTCTGTCTATGCGTTTCCGTTTAGGCACAGCGTAAATGCATATAATTAAAAAAGAAAAAGTACTTTTACTAGAATAGAAACGGCCAAATAAGTCGAGGAATATGAGCATATCTGAAGTCAGTTTCTGTAAATATGCTTCTGTTTAGACGCTAACAGATGTTTACAAGCGGACGAACAGGTATATATATAGTGAAATTGAGATAAATGTATTCTGGTTTCCATAGAAAATATCAATACTCCTTCCTAATTAGCACCTATCAATAGTCCTCCATAAATAGGTCAAAAAACTTTTAAAACGAACCTCGTATATGACAGAAAATGTGTTTTATTTTCATTGTACATATAATTCTGGTTCAGAATAACCACATTAGACTTATGTAATTTTTCGCACTTATACCATTAAAAAAAGTGATTCTTAGTGTACATATGTATTATAAATATACAGGGTGTCGCTGAAATAATGTAAGTTGGCATCGTCATCAAATGACGTCATATCTCGGAAAATAATGACGTAAGCTTAGCCAATCACAATTGAAGTGGTACCCAATACACGTATTGTAAAGTGCGAATGGAACTTGGATGTAGCGAGAACTACTTCTTTTGTGGTTAGCTAAACTGACCCCGCTTAAGTCCTTGTGTGGAGTTATGACGTAATTTGTGACAATGCCTTGTTTACTCTGATCGCATGTAGCTCCAAAACTACGCATGTTTAGACATTTCTTCCAAGGAACCTTTTTCTTGTTTTGATGTTTATAATCATTTCGCGAAGTTTGCGGCACTATTTCAGGGGAAACGCTGAGTACCATTTCTCCTATAATCACACAAGAGTCTTAGAATCTTCATTTATGACACAAAACAATGAATAACACGTAAATCCCCCGCTCCTCCCTAATACTTACTCTGCCTCTGTGGCGTAGCATCTCCGGAATTGGAGGCAGGCGTGAACAACTTTTCAAGGTCGATTTGCTTTGGCTGGATGAAGCCATCAGTCGTTGTCTCATCCTGAAATAGAAGAGAAAGAAGACAAAAAATTAATGAGAAGCTGAAAGAAGCTACAGAAAGAAACAGAAAATTGAAAAAAAAGAAAAAAGAAAAGGAAATAAATCTTCCTATGTTGAAGACGGAAGCAAATTCTTTCATATCTTGGACCACTAAATATAATGATCTGTAACGAATATTTTGCAATGAGGTGTAAAAGTGAGTGAAATGAATCTTGGAAGTATTAATGGGAGTCGTCGTGGAAATGTAAAACAGATGGCACTCGCATTTATTATGTTCTATTTATGTTAGTATGTAATCATATGTTAGTATAAAGTTAATCATATATCTTTTAAAAGACTATAAATGAATACTAAATACACATTTTTTAAACCCTAAAAATAAGATACTTATTTTATATTTTTTATACACATATATACTGAAAATCTCTTCGTTTTCTTCTCAGGAAAAGTGAATAATATGTACAATAAGAGTTTGAAGAATCATGTTTTGCTGAAGTTGGTCGTCTTGTTATTCTGAACTCAAATTTTCAAAATCAGTTACTTTGAGATTAATTCTTCTACACATTTTGATTATGATATGTCCTGGTAAAATCCATTCGATGAAGACATGATGACTAAAAAATCTAATAATCCTGTGAACGTAATCCTATACTTTAACAGACGTGTTTTCCAGATAACGAACTAGCTTTATTTGGTATTGACAACTGCGTTGCCAAACGTCATAGACCCTATCTTGTCAAATGACGCAACAAGACATAAATGGGTTGTCTTTCTGAGCTTTTTCAAGCCAAGTGAAGAGTCTGCACAGATAATTCAACGATGTAATGATCCATTCTTTAGTATGAGATAGAAGAAGGGGAAAGATTTTTATCAAAATACAAAGCGTGTTATCTTTACCAATTACAAGGAATGGGTTGTGAAACCTGATTTTAAGAGGATTCCTAAAATCATTGATACCACTGTCAACCTTTTTTTTATCTTAAGTCCTCGTGATTTGAACGAATGGATACGACTCACTTTCTCATAAAACGTTTTACACTGTATATAGCCAGAAAAGTGATGAGTTTACTGTTGAATTTAATTTATTTTTGGCCTTCAGACATTTCAGACTCAGGCCGGAAAAGGATGGGGAGATGCTGGAAGGTAGTTGTCCAGAGCCTAGTTTGTATGCACCATCCCATCATTTGCCTTGTGTGACTGAGAACAAATCCTGGAAAACCTCAGTCAAGATAGGCCGCCGCTAGGATTGTTCCCAGGACCATTTGGTTACTAAGTCAACGCTCTATGAACTGAGCTACGTCCGCTCGGTATGAGTTTACAGTGGTCCTCATAGCTCTGTTGATTAAAGCAATAGGGTACAATCGCAACGAGCCACATTCCATCCGCTCTCTCGCGAACATTTTTACTTGTGACCTAGGCCATCAAAACCGCTCATTGATACACTGTAACTTGTCTGAAAAGTGTACAAGAACTGTACGAAACAATACTCAAATGACCACCAGAGACACCACGTATAAGTAGGTGGTTTTGGGAGGGGTCAAATCGCTTTCTCGGGGTCCAATGCTTGTGTGGGTATGAAATGTATATTGGATATACGAAATTATGCCAAACAATCATACTAATTCTGCATATAACTCTGAATTTGGAGGTGTGGTGGTTCAGTGGAAGAGCGCTGCCACTGGTGCGTGGGGTCCTCGGCTCTATCCCGACCCGTGCAATGTGAGCTTTTATGATGCACAAACACCGTGTGCGTTGCTTTTCTCGGGGTTCTGTCGTTTCCTCGCACTTTCTCCATTCCAAACCGAAGTTGTCTAAAGAACTTAAACAAAATTCAAATTCTGAATTGGGGGGAAAGGTCGGGACCCACCCCTTAAACATGTCCCTAATATTTCATGAGTTGAAATTTGTCGACGGACCCACAGAAATTATTTATGAGGCTTTGACCTCGAGGCAAGGTTAACGGCATCTCAACTACCTTCGAAGTTCTAGAAGTTTCTAAGCTGAAATGTGTTAACAGACGGACGGACATATCTGGCTTCATAGCTTTAGCTGTTGAAGCCGTAAAGTTTCCAGTTTTTAATATTGAACGAGACCATAATCATTAATAGTGTTTAGTCTTCTCTTGCTGCGGGTCCTCCAACGCAAGGTTAGCATTTGCCATTTCTTCCTATGTTTCCCTTTCGTTTTTTGCCTTAGCCTATACAATTTTCCTTCTTTCATAACGCCTTTGAATTCCATCTGCTATCTCCTTGTTCTTTCCATTCAACAATTCATCCAAATCCAACCTTTAATACACCGTAACAATACTCCTTTTGTACAATTTCTGTACACATCTTCGATGAAATTTGCTTACAAGGTAATTTCCCGACCACGAATGCTACGATTTCATTCAAATTTTCGAAAAAAAAAAAAAAAAAAAAGGTGCAACCCAATGTCCAAAACTTTACTGTGTAGGTGTTCAAATCGCTGATGAGTAGTTTCTGAGCTATAAAGGCGCCTAAAGTTAGCCACAAATGACTTCATATCTTCAGTATATTAACGCAAGACATGTTTTTTTAAAAAAAAACAAAAACAAATTGCAATTAATCGAGGCGATCTATCACTCTCGTTCTAATCCCGCTTGCACAAAAATTATAACTTCTCCTCTAAGTTATTCGAACCGCTTATTAATTCGCTCTAACTTGTAAACCTCCTTTTCTTCACATCTTGACTATTAAAAATGCACAAAAGTGTTCTAAATTTCACTCATTTGTGAAGGGAAAACCCCAAAATTCAAGTTTGCATAACCAAAATACTAACCTATTTATTTATTAATTTATTATATTATTTATTATTTTATTATCTTATTGCTCTCTGCGGTTTTCCCTTATTAGGCCACTTTTGTAACCAGCTTATTTATTTTAATCTGCTTCAAGTTTAGATTTCGAAAGCGTATACAATCTTCTTTCATCGGTCCTTCATAGAATCCACACACTGCTTTATATAACACAACACTCTTCAAGCCAATCGTCGTGCGGTCTGAGGCATCAGGCTAGTGTTTCCAAGGTTATAAGTTCGAATTCCGGATGGGGCATCAATGTTTGTAGATTTTAAAATTTAGCATCGTGATGAGCCGAAGTCTATATTTATTGATTTTTTAAAAATGACCTCAAAATACAAAGTTTTTACAATACTCTTCACAAAAGTATGTCATTTTTTGAACGCATTATTAATTACTATTTCACGTAAATCGCCATTCTCGTCAAAATCTTCTCCAACAGTTCGACAAGGTTTTGACCTTTTGTATTTTCCAACTTTGCCCGTTATGTAGATACTCCCATATTCACAAGACAAGCTCTCTGATATTTACCTATAATTGCATTATTAATCTCCCGTGATCGAATGCTTAACGTCGCGGAATTCGGATTACCGTTTTGGGACGTAATCTAGTTCGAGTCCTTAACTTTTACAGGCTTTATCTGTTTCATAAAGGCGAATGTCGAGTTGTTACCTAGAATAAAATCCTATACGTTACTTTTTCTTTCCTCTTTCCCATGGAAAGTGCTCGCCGAGACATGTCATCCCTCAGTCTCATAACAGGATTTAGACCATAGCTAGCTACTAGCTGTTATTACTACTCATTAACGTATTTTTATTTTAAAAAATCTCGTTGTAGTAGCTGTGTTTACAACTATATATTTAAGATCTGCTTCTATTTATTAATGAGAGGCTCCATAGTCTAGTGGCTAGAGCGTTGAACTCATGTCCGCGTGGTCCCGGGTTCAGTTCCCGGTTGGAGTCCCACTTTTCGGCGTCCAACCATCGTCGTGAAAAAAACTGGGGAGTCTAATACGCCTGTTCGTGGCTCGCAGCGTTGACCACACTGCCGTCACTCAGGTGGATGAAGTTCCACCAAGCGCGGATAGATGGCGTTGGGGCAGGCTCAGGATCTATCGGTCTGTAACGTCGGTGGTCTTTTTTCTATTTATTAATACCGCCAAGTGCTAACTAAATTTTACCGAGAATCCATGAATTTCTTCCGATGAAAATGTGATTGCTTGCCATAGGTTTCGTCGTGGTACATTAATAATACACTTCTAGATTCTGATATTCGACTGGTAGGACTGAGAAATAACTCTAATAACTGAGAATAACCCTGGAATAACTCTAATCTAGCTTGGTAAACAAGAAGTAAGTTTGAATCTCTGCTCTCTCTCGAGTAATATAGCAAAGATAGCTTCTTAGCTCATCCACTGAACAGTGTAAACAATTTGTCTGTCATGAGTGTGTTGTTTAGAAGATTCGAAAATAGCCATTCATCTATTTTTTTTAAATAGTTTTAGTTTCTTACATGACACACATCCCGCTCTACATCATAAAATAAGGAGACTGTGTTGGGAGCACATAAATCATTAATAATAAATTCCATCATATGAACAAAACAAACAAAAAGTTTTGTTGGCAGTAAAGCCGATTGATTGGTAGTTGTGATTTTAACAAATGACAATAACTCTTCTCACATATCATCACATTGTCTCATGTGTGGCGTTGAGAAAGTGTCTGTAAAAAGAAAGCTTTTTAAATGATGAGCAGTGATTTCTATCAATAACTGAGCCCCAGATGACTATTTTGGTTTACTCAACCCACCTACCGATATAGACACTGACAAAGAAACAATGAACGGAAAAGTATCAATACTGATAGACAGTCATTTGTCACAGAAGAACTAATACATGCAAAGGAAAAAGCAGTGAGAAGAAGAAGAAGACGACGAAAAAGCACAAGAATACGAGAAGGAAGCGCACACTAAGTTTCGCAAGGTGAATGGCTGTGCGCTCTTGTTAATATTTTTCCTCTTTAAAAAATGTGTATAAATTGGCAACACTGGTTGGCAGTGTTCCCTTCCCGTCGTATGCTAGCCAATAGGACATACATTTCAATGCCATCTGGACGGATTCCACGGACTGATGAACATTATCTTTACCAGTGCGATACACACAATAATCACAATACCCAGCCACACACGTAGAAAATGTTAAATACTAGTATTTGATTATAAACATTCCATTGACAAGATAGTGAAAATATGTACACCATTGACCTCTATCTAAAAGCAATACTTGACTGATCACTGCCATTAAAAGTTTAATGAATATATTAAGCTAGGGAGCGGAGGGAACAGCTATTCCTGATTGTCCACTTCCAGTTTAAACCAATGTTAATCAAATATTCTGTTCTAACTCAATTTTTTACTCTTGTTATCGCTGTGCGGTCCGTTTTTTATTTATGCCTAAATTCTAGCAAAAAGTGTAAATATTATTTACTGTATATACTATTAAATGCGCAGTCGGTACTTGCATAAACCAAGAATTAAGACCTAAATCAAAAATCGGGGCACGCAGTGATAACAAGAGTAAAAACTGAGAACTGAAAATTTGGTCCATATTAGTTTAGACAGGAAGTGAACGATCGAAGTTAAATGTTTGCTACGGCGTCTATGTTTCGACACTAGCCAATCACTCCAGTATCGTTATGTAGAACCACGTTATGTCGTTGAGGTTTCACCTCTACCTTGTAGTATTTTGGTTTATCATTCGAAATATTAATAGAATCATTAAAGTTGATTACATAATATCAGCACTGAAACTATTTCTATTAGAATCAACTATTAAATTCTTCTGCATGAAGTGTTCCACCATCGTAACCAACGATTGTAAGTGTTTGGATATATTCTCTTGAATTTGGTTACTTGTGTGGATGTAAGAAAGTTTTTCATTTATTTGTTCATTCCAAATCCGCATTTGATCCTGCCAAATTGGGTATTAAAATCTTGCATGGTCATTTGAATCGATGATGAATTGTCATGATCTTGAGTCCGAACTTCAGGGAGAATTGGCAAGATGGCGGCGAACTAGAAGAAAACTGTTGAAATCTCCTATGCATTTCTTACAATATTCCAAAGTTTTTTTTTTTGCCTTTCCTCCAAGAAAATTTACTCAGTAGTGTTATAAAGTGTTGCAGTTTTTTTAAATAATAGTTTTACATCATGAAAATTCAAAATTAACTGTGATAACAACATCAAATGGGACAGTGACAAGAGAGTTAAGAGTAACTGACAGCTATGGCCGACAGAAACCATAGCAACCAATAAATAACTGACCTTAAAAGTTAAAACATCAATTATTAAGACTGTTAGGCTGCAAAACTGTATTATATAAAATATTTTTATAAAACAGCAATTAATAAAACGAAAGCGCAATGGATGGGCATAATTAGCCATTTCCGCGCTAGATTACAAAATACGAATACGAATACCGAACTTCAGGTGTCACATTTGAGAAATAATTATATGTTCTTGAAAACAAAAAGTGTCTTTCCGTTGAAGTTGAATCAGATTCAAAGACAAGCTGCCTAGATGTATGTCATAAAGTTCTTGTATTGTGATAAAAAAAAAAAAAAAAAACAATATCCGATTATTGATAACTATGTTTAACTGGGCAGTACCAACCACATCTAATCCTGAATTATTTATCAACCGAATCTTACCAGCCTTGGGTTGAACGCTTGCACTTCAGATAATTTTTCATGCACATGAAATGTTTTTCAAGGCATGTATTCACTGAAGTTTCCAATTCCACTTTGTTGTACTTCATGCTAATCTTAAAAGGACTAGAACTAACTCCTGATTCTTCCCTGATATTGAATCAATAATACTTGTTTTATTTCGTCAAAGGAAATCTCTGCAATTTCTCTAAGAAAGAAAGTTGAGCATGCAAATCATGACCCACACTGGCCAAAAAACACACTTGCTTTTTTTTAGGTAGATTTCGAAGAAAATATACCTATTGAGATCGGTACGATATGAAAGTGTATATATATATATTTATATATTAACACGCTAGCGGCCATAATTTTGAAGATATTTGAACCAAATTTTTATATGTTGTTTCTAGGCTTAATAGCTCGGTTAAGTTCGTTAATGAGCAAAATCGGTCGCCATCTTGGATCCAAAATGGCCGCCGAACCCATTGTTGTATAGAATACACAGCCTAAACCGCTGGGGCTATTGAAATCAAATCTGGCATAAAGGTACAACATCACTTTTTGATTATGAAAATGTTACCTAATGAGTTCAAAGACGCCATCTTGGATCCAAAATGGCGGTCCTAAAAATCCATTTTCCACACCGTTTGAGCTAGAGATACGAAATTTGGCATAAAGGTGCATTATGACGAGTAGCTTAGGGAAATATCACAACATTTGGGAAAAGTCGCCATCTTGAATCCAAAATGACCGCCTAAAATCCCATTTTGCACACCGTTTAAGCTGGATAAATGAAATTTTACTTGAAGTTGTACTATCACAAGTAGGTCACGACAAAATAAAAAAACTTTCAAAAAGTCGTCAACTTGGATCCAAAATGGCCGCCCCAAAAACCCAATTTCCAAATCATTGAAGGTAGAGAAACGAAATTTTCAATGAAAGCGTATGACCAAGAGTAGGTTACAATAAATGGGGCAAATCTTCCCTTTGGGGGCGCAGCCAACCGTGGGAGGGTGAAGATGTACTCCGTGGTGGTGTAGTGCTGCAGGGAGATTTTGGTTAAGATAAAGGAGGCGCATCCTCTCAAAAGCACTGAAGTTGGGGGGCGAGCCCCGGCTCCCAGCGAAACTTCGAAATCTACCTCAGCCTGTAGGCCTACCGAAAGGGATTTTTTTTATTCGGCTTTACGTTGTATGCCCCACAATAATTATCAAATTGTCGTAGATATACTGTAATGACCATTTGGTGTTGAATAAAACGTTCCATTGGAATTTGCGCATTCATCTTTACAAAAAAATCCTTAACGAATGCGCCAAGTTAATATGTGATAATTTTGAATAAAGCTATTCTAAAAAGGGAGCGTTGTACTTCTCACATGTCAAATTAACAGAATCTCTAGACATTGCAGAATAATCAGTATTCAGAAGGTAAAGGATTCTTTAATAATATTGTAAGTAAATCAGGTTCGAGGAGACACAACACAAATTCAGCACAAGAGCGTACATCTGTATATCAACTCCAATTTACCTGTAAAGTATGTACTGATACACATAATATGTAATAAACCTGACAATTAGAATGGTTTCTATCAGATGTCGATACGTTTCTTAATTCGTAATATATATATAACAAATCAGGACGACATCTGTCTATTTATCAGTTACTAAGATTATGAGAACAAGATCTCTTATTTTCCTGTTGTATTAACAAGATAGAAAACTTAGATCTTGGGTTTTGAATAAACAAATCTAGACTACTCGATTGAGAACCTCTACGAAAAAGGTAGGGGAAGGTTGGGCAAAGTGGCCACGCGAAGGAAAACTTTTTTTTTCAAGAAGTAAAACGTAAAAAAAAATATGAAATTTTGGCATAAGGTAGTTTCGTTATTTAGGTTTATGCAAAAGAAATTATTTCGAAGTTATTGCGGTTACATGAAAAAAAACAACATACGAAATGGCCAATTTGTCCTACGGGGCAGGGCAAAATGGCCACTGGGTGCTCGATAAAAAAAACCTGTTTGACAGCGTTATAAAGAAAGAATATGAATGTGTATTTGATAAAATTAAAGCAATATTTATGATTCAATACAAAGGTTGTGAAATTTGTTAGTGCATTTGAAACTTATTTTGTAACTTAAATTGTTCAATTTTTCAATGTAATTAAATTGTGTAATTAGTTCAACATTATTATCATTGAAAAATGTTTAACAAACTGTTGTTAGCTAGTCTCTTTGTAGCAAATTGTTTACACACATCACAGATAAACTCATTGTCGTCTTCCTCGCACCCGGCACAAGCTTCGTGTGACCAACGTAGACAACTTAAGCATCTGATCCACCCTTCATTGTCTCTGGATGTAGAAAAATAGTCAACACAGAAGAAGCAATAAGCATCACTGACGTCACTGTCATCAGAGTCATCAAGCAAACCATGACTCGTTTGCCCTTAACGTTTCTCTTATTTACTGCCTACTTCTCTCTTATCTTTCTGTTCTTTTTGTAATTTTAGTTTCATTTTCTTCAGTGTCCTCTTTTCTTCCATCGCTGTCTTGTACGGGCTTTCAGTTTTTTTAGTGATGAGGCCTCTCCCCGAAGGTAGGAGTTGGTCTACTACTCCCACGCTGACCAGACGGGTTGGGAGAGGAGAGCCGAAGCTCTCACTGTGATCGCCACTGTATTCTATTCGCAACAGCTCCCCAATTGTCCTCACTATGCTGGGTCAACACCGAAATTTTTTAGCCCCCACCGGGAATCGAACCCGGGACAGCTCGCACTGAAGTCGAGCACGCAGGAGCTCTAGTATGATATATTATAAATAAAATAGAATAGATTCAAATATATATTAATCTAATTGATTCATTATTATAATCGATTCATATCGGGCCAGTAGATTCTCCATAACAAATACGAACGATTATGTGCCGGGTCTAGAGTGGCCATGGTTGAGGGCAAAGTAGCTACGGCCCTGGCCGCTGTGCCCTTTTTGAAGCCATTACATAAATGCGACTTTACAGGCTACACAACTAACCTTACATCTTATACTTCGACACATAAATTTGAAGCTTAACTCACATTGTTTTAAGGGTTTACGACTAATCGTATGTATTAGGAATTTGTATTTCATTACAAAAAATTATTGCAATACGTTTACCTTACATCAGCACGTTGAAAAACACGAAAATTTAGAATAATTTATCAACAACTTATCAGAATAACTCCAAACTTCAATATGACACTGCTGACGATCCAGCGGAGTAGTTGAGACGCTTACCACTTCGTAGCAGCACCGCACGGGGAGCAAATAGCCAGTAGCCACTTTGCCCGCCCTGGCCACTTTGCCTACCCTTTCCCTACAGAGAAACTGATTTCAGATTTGGGTTCAGCACCCTCGGTTAATCCAGTCATGAATCTGGTGACTAAAACTGACAGGTCATTTCCATTTGATTAGCTTTCTCCATAAAAACACGCTAGTTCCACTATAGGTATTTCCGCATGCTGTCCTCAAGTCCACCGTAAGTTTGGTACTATAAACGTATTTGAGATTGTTTATATAATCAGAGATTCTATCAGACTCCCCCAATGGGGGTGTAGTCCCCCCATTCTCGAATACCCATTCAGCTAAATAAAATATTACAGTTAAAAACTGATAGAAACACTGTTAAACCCCGTAGTTGAGCATTGCATCTCCCCAAAGGGGATATCATGGCAGAATCCTTGTTAATCACACCATAATGTGACTGTTTTTCTTTAATTAAATAAAAGAGACAAATGATCCCGCCAAAAAAGAAATAGAGACTGAGATAGTTGTATAGCTTTCCTAAAAAAAAAAGATAAAGAAAAGAAAAAAATAATTTCTCGTTTAAGACGGGCAGACGAGATGTTACGCGGCCAAAGCTATTTCAGGACACAGTCGTTCTAAATGACGCTCCGATTTTGTAGAGGAATCTTTGGTGTAGGATGACCCTTTCTTAAAAATAGACTTGCGGGCGGTTGAACGTTACGTATACAGACACACATTATACAGAGATTACAGGATGAGAAAAATCTCTTCTTCTTCATGTCTGCCCTTCACTTAAGCTAGTTATACAGTAATCAAACACGCTGTTAACACCATTCATATACAAAACGTTAAGAAAGCATGGGCAACGAACTCCCTTTCTCTCTATCTGTGTCCGCCCCTTCTTCTCTTGGACTGCATGTGCAGTAGCATTTACGCATGAGTGACTGGAAAAAATCTGGTAGAAGGATCCAAGGATAAGAAGACGTCAAAAACGCATTAGTTATTTTCTGACATAAGCTCTGCTATTTATCAGCCTCTGTGCATGAGTGCAGATTTCTAAGTAAGTGTTTGAAGAAGATCAGAGCGAAAATAATGTAAAGAAATCTTAATGTCGAAAGTAGGAAGAATATCCATTAATATTATACATTTGCAGCCTTTTATATTTCACTTAATATTATTATTAACTACATTTCATTTAAATAAATAAATGGTAATAGATTATTGTTATTATTATTAATAATAATAATAATTTACATTTTATTTATTAGTTATGAATAACCTACGTCGTTAATAATATCGATATTTGAAATCTCTCCTGGTTACAACTTCTGTAGTATATATGTAGAGCAGGGGTGGGCCGCTTTAATATTTAAAAACCCCGATACAAGAAGATGTAAGGGTCAAACTATGAAGATTGAATGACATAGATGGTTTAAAAATATTTACTATTGGACACAGATATCCAGTATGTTGTATTCCTGTTTTTTCTCAGTCACATCGAGGCGAATGCTGGGATATTACCTTGAAGTAAGTTTAGGATTACTCCTTTAGCTTACTTTTTACTTGTGGAGGTTGGAGCGAGTGTAGTTAAAGTCCTAGAATTTTGTCAAATAAATTAAAACATGTTAAGTAATGAGGAAATGCCATGAAGGAGGCAATACAGAAGATATAGAAGAGGAAATATAAAACTGGTTAGGCAAAAAAAATGTGCAATATTCGTAATTATTTGACTATTAAGAAAAACGTATAAAATTACTATATAGACAAAGTGTACTTACTTCTTAAATACATACGAAACTCTTACGTTCATACGTACGAAACATCTTTCATGACAAGTATGAAATATGAAGGGACGAGATTTTGCGGTTTGTTGATACACCATGCATCTGCTACACATTGTTGGCATGTCATTAAAATGTCATATACGCTATGTGCTTGCAAAGTTATATTCAATCCACTACTGGATGAAGCCTCTCTCGGAGGAGGGAGGAGTCGGTCTACAGCTCCCACGCTGACCAGACGTGTTGGGAGAGGAGAGCCGAAGCTCTCAATTGTGATCGCCACCAGTGGCGACCAGTGGTTGTCTCGAATGGGTGTTGCACTCAGGCCCGCCGCCATCCACAAAGAGTAGGGAGCCACGAAAAATTTAGGGAAGGGCTTGGGCTTACGAAACATACATAAAAATTAATATTTGTATTGGGTCAAGGAAAATTTACAGGGGCTCAGCCCCCTCTGGCTGCGGGCCTGGACTTTCACTATGTGTGAGATAATTGGGTGGCTAATCAGTCACAATCAATCAACGTAGAGTGTAATTATGTAACGTATACACAAAAGAAATATTGACAGATTTTCAAGTAAAAGGACGTAAGTCAATTAATTACAATGTTGAGAAAACAAAAACATGTCATAGCTATAATATTGAGGACAGAATTTCATAGTTTATCACAATTTTTCGTGGCTACAAATTTGTGTGACGTTTATTGGTATTGTTAATATCAATTTTAGAAGTTTTCAAGATTCACGAAACGTTTTTCCAAAGCTATTTTGAACTATAAAGTCTAACAAACCCACAACTCCTGACATTGATCGAAATTCTTCTGCCGAATAGACTGGAGACAGTCCTTGACGACAGAGCTTTCCTTTGTCAAGGAATGTGTACATTGAACATAATTTTTCCACAGTTTGTTTTGAAAAATTCCAAAAGCAACTCGGAAATTTCTCTGGAGTAAATAGCATGACTGCCATAATGTGCCATGTGAATGTAAAAGCGGGATTCTGCTTAGCAAGTAATCACATCACATACTTCCTTTACTCATTCCATTATTTCACTCTTTCTTCTTTTTGATACCATGTTTGTATTGTCTGTTGTTTCACTCGAATCATTAAGCTGGTCTCTTACACGTCTAATATTTGTTTTAAAGTGGAAAATAACCTTTTGTGCCAAGGATAGGTCAATTTCCCGATTTTTAAGTTGATTATACAAAATGTTCACAAGGGCATTATTTTACTAAAATAATAGCCAGAAATTAAAATGGCAGCTAATAAGTGTTTTCTTGAGTACTTCAGCCCCATGGATTGTGTTTCAATTTTTCTCTTCCTCCATCTTCACTATCTTATTCATGCATTGAATGATATCCTTTTTATATTCAAAGACAGTATTTACGCTTTTGGACAGGAAATTCCAACGAATATTTCTAGCCCGGGGTTAACCGTTTCTTAACGAGTGAATGTAAATCTGTGACTCCCTGGGGACTACCAGAAAAGAAGTACAGACGCCTTGCAAATTTGAAAAATAAAATAAAATCTATTTATAGAAGCATTTTTCCTCATAAATAGAGTCACTTGAAGAGCGTAACAATATATATATATACAGCATTTGAAATGGGACGATACAGTGTTATAGCTGTAAAATTATGATTTCGCGATTAAAATAACATGAGTCGCGCGCAATGACCTCTATCTAAAAGCGATACTGGACTGACTACTGATGCTGCAAAAAAATCATGAACATATAAAGCCAGGAAGTGGAGAGGACACTTAATCTCGTTTTTCCACTTCCAGTCTAAATCAATATGGACCAAATTTTCAGTTCTAACTCAGCTTTTTACATTTGATATCGCTGTGTGGCGCGTTTTTAATTTATGTCCTAATTCTAACAAAAAGACGTAAATATTATTTGCAGCATTTTCTATTACATACAGAAAACTATTATACTAATAACTCAGGAATTGAAACTTAAAATAAAAAACGGGCAGCATAGCGATAAGAAGCTTATAAAATTGAGTTAGAACATTGGATTAGACTGGAAGTTTACATACGAGTTTAAATATTTACGCTGGCGTCTATCTTTCGACACTCAGCATTCACTCCATTATCGTTACGTACAACTCGAGGGTAGCGCGTGAGACGTATCATTCTATGGTAAAATCGTCATTCAAAGGGAGGAAGGAACAAAAGAATTCACTAGCGCTGTACCAAGAAAACAAAACGGAAGAAAACACACATACACGCTCTCTCTCTCTCTCTCTCTCTCTCACACACACACACACACAGAGACAGATAAAGAAACAGTGAGTAAAAGGTACTAGCAGACGGCTTTTACAGCTGCGCGAAGGTCATGCGCGCCACAGGTGTCACCTTCCGGATGCAATGAAAAGCTCAGGAGAGGAGAAAAGAGTAGAAAACCTCGTTGCTTGATTGTGGCTTGTATGGTCGCTGCAACGTACCAATCGCAGTGGTAATCCTATTAGAAATCTCACTCGAACATGCAGCGGAGGGTGAACCTCTGTAGCGAGTAGGGCATTAAAAGCGTTGCTGGCAAATTACACATCAAGATTAAACTGTGAATTTGTGAAGTTTCTTTTTCTCTTCCTGAAAGGAAACTATGGCTTTTTTGAACATCGAAGGGTAGAATAATTATATTACATATTAGATATTTTAGAATGATTGAAATAAAAATTAAATAACTTAAGAAAATAGGTGTTGGGCAACGAGACAATATTGACACAGTCCGCCACTCATCGCCGCTGTCTTTTATTCACAGCATCTCCAAAATTACATCACGATCTTTGGTGGACACCGTTTCAGATCCTCATGCTTTGGAAACAGTATCTTTGACAGATCCGGGAGTCAAACCTGGGACCCCATGACCCCAGTCAGCGATGGTAACCACTAGACCAACGGACGGGCGGATTTATATACATGAAATGGCTCAGAGATTAAGGGTCAGACAAAGACCAATAGAGAGATACATGCTAGGAATAACCAGATTCGCGCACAAAGGTAGAAGATATAATCAAGACTGCGAAGAAGATGAAGTCGAGATGGGCCGGTCACATAACTAGACGAACAGATGGGAGGTGGACAACAAATGTACTACATTGGATTCCTAGAAAAAGAAACCACCGAGACGACGTCCAAATGCATGAAGGGTAGATGAAATTTCGCGTTTTTCAGGAGATACGTGGATAAGAATAGCATCAGACCGAGATATGTGAAAAGGAAAGGGGGAGGCGCTCATCCAGCAGTGGACAGAAAATAAAAATGGTTGAATATGATGATTATGTGTGTGTGTGCTTGTGTAAGGGTATGAGATCGGGAAAGGAATAATGTCAGACATTTTGATAAAACATTGTATCAACTTTATTTCACAACACTTACGCATATTGCAACATGGTGACAAATTTACACAATATTCTGTTGTACGTACATTACACCATACAATAGATATGTTTCATACACAGAATATCAGTCCAATACTTGACCCACCATGATCTAATCGGTTGGTTCAAGAAATTTTGATCTGGCTGCAAGAACCTCGACGATCAACCAATGCAAGATAGGCCAAAAACAGTGGATTCTGAGGCCGTGCGCCAAATCAGAGACAAATCCGACCACCAGCACTCAGAGAGTAGCAGAGAAGCTCCGTACCTCACAGTCCAATGTGGTTCGTCAACTTCAGGAGCTCAACAAAAGCATCCGGAGCTGCCGTATTGTACCGCACGAATTGACCCCAACTTAACCACATTAGCAAGCGGATGTGTGCAAGAAACTCCTGAAAAGTCCAAGTGATCTGAGCTTCATCAAGAGAATAATTACATGCGTTGAAAATTTGATATTTTTCCGTAATCCTAACGTGCATATGCAGCGGTTAAACAAGGATCAGCTTCCGGAACCGGTCGTCAAAAGGTGGTACTCTGCGTCTGGTGGAATCATGAGAGGATAATTCACCACGAGTTAGTTCCGGACGGTAAAATCTATATTCCGAACAGTTTGAACAGATGTATGCCATGGTACGGGGAAAATACATGACATTGGTCAGAAGAAAGCGAGTGCTTCTGCAGAAAGACAACGTAAAGCCGCATACCGCTCGAACGACCAAGAATAAGCTCTTGGAACTTAAGAGAATCGAACTACTTCCACACCCAGCATATAGTCCGGACCTCTCCCCATCGGATTATTACTTGTTTCGATCGATGGTTCACTTTATGCTATCACGACACTTCAACAATGAGGAGGAAGTGGAAGCTGCCGTGCATCTCGAAGAACAAGAACTGATATCGGCGTGGGATCAAAGAACTGGCAGGAAGGTGGCTTCAGACGCTGCAGCAGGATGGTCTCTAATTTGAATGCTGGGCGGCTTTCGTTCTAACTCGAAAAATAAAGCAAATAAGTGACTAGAATATTGCAAAACGCTTAACTCCCTTGTATTATATCAGCTTATCCCATAAGCAATGTCGTATTTTTGCACCGTGAGGAAAATAACGATAATTTACCTGAAACACAACTGTTAGTCAGGAAAACAGTTTCCATCGGACTCCACAGCACTCTGCGACCAGTCAATCAGATGTTGAATCCTCCGCTGGAAGAAGTTCCAGTTTTGGAGGCAAAGAACTGGGTTGCTTTTCGTCGCACGTCATCCTCATTTTGCAGTGTTTTCCCGGAAAGGTGGTCTTGCAGGCTGCGAAAACGACAGTAATTGTTGGAGCAAGTTCTGGTGAAAATGTCAGGTGGAGGAGTTTCTCCCAGCCACAGTTCCTTCTTACCGCGTGTGGGCGCGCATTATCACCGTGGATGAGCACACCCATGCGTTTAACAAAAGCAGGACGTTTCTCCAACAATGTAGTTCGCAGGCGTTCCAGCTACTAACAGTAGACATCCGCATTGATGGTTTGGTTACGCAGCAAGAGCTCAAAGTCAAAATGGATTATCCCACGAATATCACACCAAACACTTAACATCACTTTGCAGGGGTGGAGATTCTCTTTTGGCACAGTTCATGCGGCCCTCCCTTTAGGTACCCATTGCCGTTTGCGTGTAATGTTATGGTAGAGAACCCACTTTCTATCCCCCGTCACAATTCTGTCCAGAAATGGCACACGTCTGTGACTGGTGAGCAGGAAACTGTCAACTCTGTGCTGCTTCTGTTGAGACGTTAACGCATGGGGTAACCATTTTCCAAGTTTCGACACGTACCCAAGATCCTGCAAATGACGATGAACGGTCGAATGGGTGAAATGGAGTTCGCTGTCCAGTTCTTCAACAGTTTGAATTGGATTTGCCCCCACCGTTGCCTGCTGCATCGTTGTTCAGCTGCACAGGCCGCCCTTCTCGTGGCTTATTGGTGAGGCTGGTAAACCCAGACCGCAACTTCTGGAACTACCTCTGGCACTTTTACACATCCACAGTACCCTGATCATATACGGCATTAATGTTTCGTGCCGCTGCGCTGGCTGGATATCCCTGGTGAAATTCATACAGCATGACATGCCGTATGTGGTCCTCCGACATTGCCATGATCAAGCCACACTTACAAAACATGGAGGAGACCATTTTCCTTTTACACACTTCTGCACAATTAAGTGCCCTCTATGAGTCAGCTATGGCACGTGCCGTCTACTTCACTATTCGCTCATCAAAAGATGTCACTGCAGCGGTCATCGCACATACGACGTTACTTATGGGATAACCCGATAGTTTCAATCGATAGGAAAAATAACGTTGTTGGAAGTAATATTCTATACTTATGGTGCATTCCCACAAGAGATACAATATCTTTTATTCATTGGGACATCAAATTATATATTGCTATACATACGGTAGATTAGCTGAATAGTGACATTCTGTACGATGTTATAAGGAATGCAGTATTCACTACACAGCATTGATGATGAACGTTACGTCATTATTTCGCTATACTTACGAAGTGTAGTGTTTCATACTGTAGTACGTGTAGTCTCGATACGGTATTTAAGCATGCTTTTCTTATATTTTGTACATATTTTTATTGTTAGTTTTAGAGATACAGTGTAGCTTTGCGTTTTCTTCAATTGTATGGTCGGCAGTTAAAGGTTGAGAAAAAAGAGTCAGAAGACCAAATGGAACTCGGACAGTAATTCACTTTAAGAGGAAATAAGCAGAGTTAAAGCGGGTCAATCGTGTTATTTGGGTCAAATTTTGGACTGGGTCTATGCTTGCGAACCACCCTTACCCGGAAACCTAGAGAAGGAAGCAGAAATTTTAATTATTTCCTTATTAAACACTGTTGCTTTTGAACAATATTTTTTCCAAGGGTGAGCGGTAATGGGGGATGTTACCCCCACATAAAACGAAAGTTCTTAATAATAGTAATATAATATGGGAATAGACCCATGTCTCCAGAAAGAACAAAAATAACCCCCGGAGGTGTGCAAATAACTCCTCCCTCGCAGAAAGTCTATTCTAAAAAAAAAAAAAAAAGGAGATTTTCAAAAATGACAATACAGATTAATTCAAGTCATAGAAACAAGACCAAGTAATATGGGGTCACGATTGGATGATCGGGTGGCCGGGTAACAATTATTCTTGCCATTTGGGTAAAGACTGGGTCACCACCGAGCCAGTTGGGCCAAGACCAGATCAATTGGGTCACCTGGTCAAGTTGAAGACAGGGTCGTCGGGTCACCTATATCCGGGTCAGGCCGGATTCTTAAAAGGTGACCCGATTTCAGCTCTGGAAATAAACAGTAAAAGGTTTATAACAGTGTAAACTTAAGGCAGACTAGACGATAACATAGTAAAGTATGTATCTTTAAAACTAGTGTGAATCTTTCAAACGGAGAAGGCTAACCGAAATGAAAAAGGACCTACCAACCAAACAACGAAGGTCACTGAACCCAAATCTGAAATCAGTTTATCTCCATCTAGTTTCATTGAGTCGCTAATCTGCATTAGAGATGGACAGACGACTAAAATGAAAATACTAGAGCGGACCAATTAAATATCCTTGGGGAACACCGCTCAAAAGAACAACACAATAGGAAGAAGTATGTAAATGAAAGGAGCAGTTGCTTTGAAAGAAATGAAGATCTTGTTATTTGGAAGAACACTAAGAGCGATGTTAATGATTTATCTAAAAATTCCTTCCAACGAAAGATCAAACGAATTTAATGCCTGATGGCATGTTCTTTATCACGCTTTCTTATAGCGAGTAAACAGGAATTCATTCGTTGAAGACATTTAACATTTTCTTTACCATCCCAATTCTTCTTTTCCTCTTCAGACAATTCGGTACAGTCTTGCGTGTAATATATTGGTCTTCGTAGCGGTGCAAGCCTCGCCAATATAATTCACAATGGATGTCAAGATCTTTGAAGGCTACACAACGATTAAAATAGCTGAAGCTAATTACCTCCTGTCCTGGAACTCTAAACATATTTCTAGAGATCTGATTTAGATAACAACAATGACTTCATTCTCAAAGCGAAAGAAATTCATGTAGTATTTTCACCCAGACTGTAATTGAGTGCATATAATAAAATATAAACCAATTAAAAAGTCTAAACACGTTCTAATTAAAATGAGTTTGTTTCTCTTGGTTACAATTCATATACGTCATATATGCGATGAGTTTCTTAGAAAATATCCTATTATTAACAACATATAGCAAATTTGACGTTCTTCTGCAGGGTACAATATCGACCCAGTTGTCCTAAGACTACTTGTTTTCAGATGCTTGCACTGTCTATTTGGTTAATTTTAAAAAAAATGAATACTAATTATTTTTATTTGAAATTTTCATAGAAAGCAATTTCTTCAAGTGTTTTCATGGTATTTTTTTTTCGTAGGTTTTGATATAAAAATATAGTTAAGAACGAAACATTTGACTTGGTACATGGTAAACACACAGTATACAAATTTTGGTGCTTGTAATTGAAATAGTTTTGGCATTGGTGCGCGGAGTATCTTGATCAATAAATTAGAAATTTTCGAAAATTCACAGAGGAACAAGAGTGACATCTGGTGGTGATTATGTAACTCTGATTTAAGTCACTACAGAGAACTGATCATACATCAGTTCAATTGTTAATACTGACTGATTACTGAATAAAGTCGTGGAAGCGTTTATATTTTTTTTTTTTTAAAAAGAGATGTTTTTATGGGTTGAACAGGCAGCTGTGTCCAAGTATGAAGGACGTCTGAAGGATGATGTTCCTTGGTGAGCCTCTTCTGGCATAAAGATGGGAGATAACTGAGGAATACCCAGGAAAATCTGAGTCAATATGTTCGGCAACAGGACTCAACTTTACGCATGTCGAAACTCTCTGAAGTCCGCGACCATAGCTACTGGACCACGGAAACTGGGTCGTGGAGCCGTTTCAGGGAAGTATGTCTTCTACGAAAAAAGAACATTGAAGAAACATAAGTTTGTTTAGCACGTGTAAGGCACTAGATATAAACGTTAGGTCCATTTCCTTCAGAGACGACTCTTCGCAAGGGTTATGATGACATTCGAAAATAAAGAGGCTGAATTTTATTAAATAAGCAATCTTTCGTTGTGGAAAAGAATAACAAACATGACGTCGAATTTGTTGACATATTGCCATCTGATCGAGTATGTAAAGGATGTTGTTGAGTTCGCTTTAAATCTTTTTCTCGACCCATTGGTAAAAGAATGGCTCTTTGTTCACTGAATCGTGTGTGATAGTAGTTTCTGTTCATTCTTTTCTCATTTTTCTAACATTTATATTATTAATATAGTAAAAATATCACTGTTATTCACACGAGTTATTGGAGAATATGCGATTATTTTTTTACGTGGCGTAATTTTATTATTTGTAATTACATATAACAAACAAAACGACTATTTGCACTATTCTTTCTGTAAATTTATCTCTTGACCTTTGTGTATCTAAGTAGGATGACCATATGTACCGTTTTGAACGGGACTGTACCGTTTATTTCGTATTTCCCGTCCGTCCTGTTGTTTTAATAAAAAAATACCAATTTGTCCCGTTTTTAATAACAACTAAAATATACTTTCATATTGCCGCATTGACTCTATAAATAAATATATTAATTAACATTCGTGGACATAACATATAGGTGTATATTTATCATTCAGTTTTCTTAATAACGCTTATAATAATTTTTAGAGCTGGAAATTTAAAAAGAAGACAAGACAAGTCAAGTACCGCCGTCGACTGTAGCGTTAGTTTTGCTTTGCCTTTGTGCTAATCTATCGTTTTGTTATTCAATGCTGGTGGCGTCAATGTCAAGTTTTACTTTTTTAAAGAGGCGAAAATGCAGTTTCAGTTGTAACCTATGACGTATGTACTTTTTTCCTTCCATTTTCTTACCATCGTAGAAAAAGAGAGAGTGGGCATTGCAAAATATGGAAGCTAAACACACACACACACACACAGATATATATATATATATATATATATATATATATATATAATATACCACCATGTAGAGGACCTGAAAACATGAAAAGTATTCTTTTCAAGAATTCTCGAATCCAGATATTTGTTTCGGAGATGGAGGTATACGAAGATAGTACGGCATCGTTACAAATGACATCTCCAGAAATGCAAGTGGTGTCTGCTTTTTTTTCGATGTGTTTAATATGACTTTAAAAAATATAGATTTTATTATGTGATCTTAACCCCCCTGGAAATATTTTAGTCGGAGGGAGAAATTGATAGGCAAATTGTTGTTTGGGAGAAATCTCCCATGCCCTTAGTAATTGCGCACCGAGGTCTTCAGAAAAAATTCAAACTCATGAAACTGCACAAGCTGTGTATTGACGGAACGAAAGTAGTTGTGTCAAGATTGTAATGCTTCATTTTTCGGTTGCTCATGGAGGCAAAAGCGACATCCACCATCTATAGGAAGTCAGAAATATGAATTTGTGGTTGAACAAGACGACAAAAATTTGAAACTGAACTGTCCTGTTTTTGCCATTCCAATGTCCCGTTTTTGTCTTGATGCCTATATCTGAGGCTCAGGTCATGCACCATTGTTAAAGACACTTACAAAATGAATAACATACGTATTACATGAATATATTTTTGGTGATATCGAAAGTTTTAAGACCTATCTGAATGAGTTATGAAGTACATTCCAAAAAATATTTTAATTAAATTTTGTAAAATAATTCTATAAAATATAGGCCTAATCGGGAACTGCTCACACATAGGGAGAAGCTTTTTACAAATCTCGAGACCGGCCATTTTGACTGGCGTTTTCCCTGATTAACCTATCATACTTGGTATCCCAGTCACACAGATAGAATAAATAACTTAGGTTCGCTTGGCAGGGAAGCATTTGTGCTATCAGTACGATTTATAGTAGCATAAATGCTTTCGTGTCAAGAAGGAAGGAAGATAGAATAGGAGAGAAAACTAAATACTAACCAGCAATGATATGAAGTTTTGCTGGTTGCCGAACACTTTAGGATTTGGTTCACAAAACAGCTTGAGGAAATAAAAATAATAAAAAAAGCTTTTTAAAGACATTCTTTTCTTAAACAATTCGTACTAAAAAGTAAAAAAATAATTTTGTTTATACATGACTAAAAGAAAAGCATGGAGCTAGTTCTCATATACAGTCACTTTATAAATTCTTCAATTTGCGCGCCGCATGCTTTCCTTTTCAGTCATGCATAAACAAAATTATTTTTTACTTTTTAGTACGAATTGTTTAAGGTCATATTTTAGGCCATTTTTCAGAAATACAAAATCCGAATCCTACTTATAAGTGACATCAGAAGACGCGAATAGTAAATGTTATGATCTGGTATATTGTATTGGAAATCAAATCTAAAATGCATTCCTTGAAGGCGAATCAAAACATCAGAGAATATTAATTATATTAATGGTCATAAATACAATTTAATAGTTAATGTTTTTTTTCTAAAATTTGTAACATTGTATACAGTTGCCCGAAGGTATCATAAAATGTCGATAAAGTTTTTACTCAGCGAAAGCAAATTTATTCACTGTTGGCAACCCTGTCTTCATCTTCACTAAGGCTAAGTCCTAAATGATTTGATGTCCCGTGGAACGCTCCAATTCACCGTTCACAATTTGTAGCAAACCATGATCGACGGTGCATCCAAGCGTAGGGAGCGACGAAAGTATCAACACTTTAATTCAACATTGTTCCGTATTGGTGTACGCTTACTAGCCGTCATTTGTTTCGAAATACAATAGTATACAAAACTGCTTTTCTCTTTTCACTATAGCATTCGCACTAAGCATGTTAAACTAAAGGGATAGCGTACAAGCTCTCTCAGCATAAGCGCAGAAACAATTGATCATCGGTCACCTGATTGGTTATTTACACGGACAGTTTACTTAGCAGAGAAAAGAAGTCAATCGTGCCAAGTAAGCATACTGGAGCTATGACGTCAGGCTTCAAGACTTTGAACATCTGTATTATTATTTTAACATCTTTGACTCGCACGGTAGCGCTTCAATTGTTCCATTTGAGGGATTAACTGTTAACAACTTTAGAGGACCGTATACCTTCAACGGTGGACAATGAAGTTTACAATAGTAGGGAACGGAACAAATCTGATTTCGGATACAGCCAAAATGGTAGAAACAAATAAACAATGTGGTGCGAATATCACTAAGATCAAATATTTCTTTAGAATGCTCTTTTCACTCCCCTGTTCTTACACACGAACTGCATATTGTAATATTGAGAGAGTACTTCCGTATTTATTGTTGTAATTTGCTTTGAACTTATTTACAGATTCAATATTCCTTAAAACACTATATTTGGAGTAAATTCATCAAGTTAGAAATTAAATTTTCTCAAATTCCTTAAAACACAGTTTTAAATTACTTTCCAAAGGAAACAGTTTTGTTGTAGATTGAGGTAAACATAAGTACATAATAATTTCCTAAGCATAATATTGGGTTTAAGAGGGCAAGTGGTTGTTTAGGGTAAATTATTTTATAAATTTGTTATACTTATTTATACTTCTAAAACTGTAAGCATTTTTTTTTTTTGTTATTTAGCTTTATTACAGGGATTAGATTATTTTGGTATTAAAAATATTAAAAAAAAGAGTACCAGTTAATTATTATATTCATTCTAGGCTTAGTTCGAATCTCAGAAAGCATATTGATTGCTCATTGGCTTGAGCATGCAACAATACTTCATTATTGCTTTATTTACTATTATTATTTGTGTTTTTTTTAAAAGGTTAGTGTGCTTGTAATGTCTACCTAAATCACGTACCAAAGAAACGTGCCACAATTTGGTGCTGAGTGATGTCAGAAACTCCCTCTTAAAAGGGTCGTAGCAGTCAGAAGGTTTGAAGCCTCGCCTGCTGATCACGCTCATTGCTCCACTTCCGGGGGGCCGCAGCCAGCCGCCAGAGGGCTCGCCGATCGTACACTCGACGCTCGCTGCCTCGTCTTCTCGCACTGCCCGACAGGAATAGCCAAGGCAGCCGAGCGAAGAGCGCTTCTTGGCATCATCAGCTGAAGGTGGTGAGGCATCCGTCAAGAAACAAGGCTGCCAACCTTTGCGTGCCATAACGCGCAAATTAGAACGAGATGTTCGCTTTATTTTTCTTTCTCTTATTTTTGTTTTTTTGAGACGGAAGTGTTGCAGTCAAGGCCATATAATATATCTCTCTATTTTTTCTTGTTTACTCTGGGAACGTCCAGTTGCGGAACATGATGTGCTACTGAGTTCTCCTAAGCTGCATAATACCTTCCATTATGTTCACTGCTTATCTCTCATCAAATGCGAGCGCTTTCGAAAGTAAGTAATGGCTGAAATAGATAAAAATCACACATGTCTATCTCCTACCTACCTACTTACCTACCCACCCCGTATTGTTTTAAGATATTCTTATTTTAGCTTCGAAGCAGGAACGAAGCCAAATTTTCAAGAGTAGAATGTACGAGGAAAAGAACACTTCATTCATATACGAACGTAATTTTATACATCTTACAATATAATCATGATATCCACTCTTCACGCTAGTTTTTTTTACAAGTGTCACTTCACCAGTCTACTTTATTTATTAAACCAGTTCCGACAACTCCGGAATTCTGAAAAATCACCAAATCCCAATAAGTCCGAAATTCTAGAACAATTCACGAACTTGAAACATTTCACGGTTAAAAAAAGAAGAACGATTGAAACGCTGTGAAACTCTATACTTCATCTCAAATTTGGCTTCACAACCCCGTCCCCCCAAACTGAAACTCCTGGCAGATTACTTGATTATGGTATTCAAACCTACCGATTACACGGAATCCCGAAATCGCGAAAACTATATAGTTCCCAACACCATTATAAGGAATGACCTGCCCAGAGACATCTTTCTGAACTGATCCCTGGGTAAGGTGAACTGATATTACTTTTTCATTACCTTTCACTGAATGGTTCCAATAAATTTATCGTCATATGGAAGTGACTTTTAATTTTAAGAGGTTTTAGAAGCATTGTGTTCAATGAGAATCGAATCCAGACGATAACTTATACACACATAGCAACAGAAGTATATTTTAGGGTTATAGTACGAGTATCTTTGTGGCAATATTGCAATATCCTAAGGAATCCTCGGATATTCCTGCCATATGCGTAGAATTTTTACGAGTACCTAAATATCCTTGATAAGCTCATATGTTGAAGATTTTCCAAGCGTTAATATGTTCTACGAAAATGTGTTTTTTTCGCTATATTCTGAAAATTTCAACCTAGAATATCCGCTAGTAGATGTATCCTTATTTGATCCTAAGTGGACATTCTACGTACTGTATCTTGAATATTATGTACTATATGAGACCGAGACGTCGTTGGGAGGACAATATTAGAAGAGATCTTCGAGAAGTAGGTGTTCGTGATGAAAACTGGCTTGATACTGCCCAGGATAGAATCCAATGGCGAACGTTTGTTACTGCGGCGATGAACTTGCGAGTTCCATAAGCCATAGAGTTAGTTAGTTAGTTAGTTAATATGGGAGCGTACAGGGATTCTGACAGAATTTTCAGTTTGGGGCATGTAAAGCAAAAATTAGGGATTATGAATAGAATTTGGTAAGGGTTTAATCCGTTTTTAACCTTACAGAAATTTAAACTTGGGGTTTGTGCTCCAGAAAATAAGCGTTCTGGCAGAATCCCTAGGGACGTAGCGTTTTACACAATTCTTCTGAAATGCATTTTATATAAGTGTTTTTCTTCTGATACGATTTGCTCCTTAATATAACAAAATCTTGCTAAAGTTTCACTTTGTGGCATGTTAAAAATGAAATTGAGCGTTTTTACATCCTTTTCTTTGGTTCACAATGGTTCATGGAGTCCTGAAATCTTACAACGTTAACTCATTTCCCGACGTCATACAGTGATGGAAATTTGCACAGCGACAATGCAATATTCTAGTGTTACTTTCATAATATTTATATTTCAAACATATTTTAATATTTTTTTAAATATAGACTTCTTTATCCTAAAATAAATACTAGCCTGCAACGAAGTTGAGTTTTGACTGGTTGCAGAACACTTTAGGATTTGGATCACAAAATATTAGTTTGAGAAAAAGTACGAGAACACCGAAATAACTAAAAAATAAAAAAAGTAAAATAGAAACAAAACTTTTTAAAGACATACTTTAAAACTCGCGCTCGCGCTCTCCCCCACATTTTAACATTTTTCTAAATATTTCAGAAACTAAGAGCACTATCAAACATGTTAAAACATAGCGCACTAGAGCTTACAAATTACTATGAAATACAGTACAATGAATAGCGATCTCGAGAACTTGTCCATTGATGAGTAATACGTTTTCAAAGGTTGTGACGTCATTATTCAATTGAAGTCTCAGTACTCATCAATCGACAAGACTTCCATATCACTGTCCATTGTATTTCATAGTAATTTGTAAGTACTAGTGTCCTATGTTCTAAACATTTTGATAATGCTCTTAGATTTTGAAATATTTTAAAGAATGTTAAAGAAGTGAGTGCGGGCACGAGGAGGGCTCTTAAAGTATAAAACAATCGTAAGGTTGCTTATAATTATAGTCTAAAGGAAAATGTTGCTGTAATGCGAAAGTTATGAAGTTCGTTTGCAGAGCACAACAAAGTAAAAGAACTTAACCGCATCTAGATTACTGACGTGACTAGGGGTCAGTTCTATAATCGATCGCTTAACTTCCAGTCAGCGCTAAATTGAGGCCAAGTCTGATTTTGGCCAATGAGAGTACGCAGAATGGGAGTTGGCCTCAACTTAGCGCTGACTAGAAGTTTTGCGGTCGATTGTAGAACTGATCCTAAGCATTTATATAAACCAACCAGAGCCGAATAATATGTCTAGACAAGGATAGTGTTTATTATCCTGTTACACTGCCAGCACTGAATACACTCAATTCAAAGCATAATAGTTAAGAATGAACTTGTGTTTTCTGTCTGCATAATAAAGAATTGTTACCCACGCTTATTACTACATTATAATATCACGACTTATATTTTTAACTAATGATATGATTAGCGTTATATTGATGAGAATATCTTATGAAGCGAAATCTTGTGGGCTCAGCAAATTATCTCCCAAAATTTTCCCTTCTGCTTATAAATACATATTTTTTTCGATTTTATAGCTTCTTTTATATTACTTTAATTATTCAGTTATACTTAACGATACTGAAGTTCTCGATTTGGGTATCTAAAACAAGACGCAAGAGAAAACATTTAAACTTGTTTAGCAATTTTCGGCTTAATAAAAAATTGACCGAACTTGCAGTTGCCAATTGTAAATTGTGTACTTTTGAGCCATTTTAGTAACTGAGGATTTCAGTCCGTCTCGAGTCTCGAAACCTGCTAAATTTTTAAACTCCACAAACATCCATGCTACAGCTGGCACTCGAACCTCGAACTTTCGAGTCACTGGCTTGGGGCCTCAATCCACACGACTAGCAGGTCGGCCGGAACCTTGAGTTCTAGTTACGGAATTCTTCCTGGAAATCGATCGGTTACGAAATAAACGGAAGGGGAACTCTCCGTTGGGTCACCCTGTATTTATTTAATATTCGCATTTGGCAGGGATCATTGTAATTAATTATCACTTCAACTTCATCAATAACTTCAATTTAACATACAAATTATCTACAGCGCAACATTTCATGCGAAAGTGAACGGGAAATGCATGACTTCAACACATATGTATGAAGTGTTGCCTACCATACAAGCGTTCAATGAAGATTTCCCCAAATTTTGAAGTTCAGTAACTCGTGTTCCGCTAAACTCCGCAACGTAGTACTACAGGAGTGTATATTTTAACACATCATCAATACACTGTGAACGTTTCATGCTGATTTGCGTGTCCCACCGGAGACACTTTCCTTGTAAGATTTTTATCCTTGTTGTCACTCTGTGGTTCATTTTCAAATTTATGTCTTATTTATTTTACTTATGGACGTACTCGATTGCGTGTATATAAGATCGTCCAGTAAATAATATTCATGTTATTTGCGAAAATGAGGACATAGAAACCGACTACACACTGATAACGAGTGTAGAAAACTGAGTTTGAACCAGGAGCATATTTACAATGCAACGAAAATCCGTATTGCTGGGAACCCAAGTGTCCAGTACACAGCAAATGGTAAAAAATGAATTAAGGTAAACTCAGTAAAAATTACAAGAAAAGTATCCTCAAAGTTTGATTTTTAAATTTTCTCAGGGTTGGCGAAAGGGAATGAATTTTTGTCTGGATGGGAATTTTCACGCAGTCTGGAGAGAATCTCCGGTTTAGCAATCTGGCAACACTGTTCTGCACTGTTGGTGTATGTTCATGGGGCAAGAATTTGCTGAAATTGCATGGTGCTAATAGCGCTCTATTGGTTGAACTAAAAGTTTGGTCCGTTTTGAATTCAACTAGAAGTACATAAACAAGGTTCACGGTTCCATCTTCTGTCTGCCTTCAGATATTAAGTTTCAGTAGCTCAGTTCGTGGAGCGTTGACTTAGCAATCGGAAGGTCCTGGGAACAATCCCAGCGGCCACCCATCCTGACTGAAGTTTTGCAGAGTTTTTCCTCAGTCACACCAGGCAAATGAAGGTGGGATGGTACCTATAAACTAGGCCCTGGCTGGCTACCTTTGAACATCCTCTCCCCCACCATATCCTGGTCTGTGGCTATAAATGAATTGAAAATCAAAATTGCCTGAAATTAGATTAGCCACACAACAGCATTGTTAAAACAAAAAGAAGCAAACACCATTGAAAAAGGGGAAGAACCGTTTGTAGAACGTAAGGTTACTGATTCCAGCAGAGAAGATTCCAAAATAATTATACTAGAAAAAAAGGTTTGTTATATAGAACTCTGTCACATTATCCCTCCTACCGACACAAGAAAGCTCAAAGTCACGTTTGCCGACTTACTAGTTAGGTAGGGAGAGCCATAGCTGTCTATCCTGTCCACGTTACCATAAAGTAAGGAAAGTTGAGCATCTCTTTCGCTCTCCGCTGCTCCTCTCGTGAAGTTGCTCTTGCAAGCCTTGTTTACCAACAAACAGAAGGTAGAGACAGAGAACGAAAATGGCAACTTCGTTCACCCCGCCCTGTCCGCTCACCCCTTTCTGAACGCAAACCCTCGAAAATACAAGTATAGGTGTTTTGTATGGAGTGTGGTCTCCAGAAACGCGCACAATAAGGAAGAAGGGGGGGGGGGGGGGGGCATTCTTAAAAACGTTCGAAATGTGATTGTGGAGAAAAGATGATAACATTAAATGGATGTGCAGCCTAGGCAATGAGGAACTATTGACAAACTTGGAAAAGCTTTGCTTCTTTTGCTATTCTAAATAACTTCGACCTGCCAGTATTTTATGAGCTGCTAAGGTTTGAAAAACCGCAAACATCCCACAGCCAAGATTTGAGTCTACTGGACGTTACTAGTGTGGCGCTTGAGGTCATACGTGTGTGAACAGACGATATTAGAAATGCAGTGAAATTTAGTCAAAATTATAGAATTTGTTTTCTTCTTTCTCTATTAAAAGAAAGCAAAACTGACTACTGTTGTTTTTGTAAAAAAATAAATAAAAATAAACCTGCTCAATTATTGGAAACCGTAGTAAGAAGACTTTGTTAAGTAAATTTGTATGTATCTATCAAACTCCTTGAATGAAGGATATTAATTTTTTTACAACAATTTATACTCCTGGTTTATTTTTATATTTTGTAAATAAAATGTTTTGTGGAAAAGAAATACAAATCTCCTTAGTGAACTTATAAGGAAACTTTAATGGCTCGAGTAAGCAGGAGTCGAGTCTGGACTATACGACCAAGTCTCATAGCTAAACGGAGAGGTCTGTTCTCTTTAGTCCTTGGTATAATGATGACTACAAATAAAGAAATGTTTCTGATTATTCTGCCTGTCCGTGGACATATTTGAAATGAGAATCTACTATCGATCAAAGGAGGTTGAGGTATCCTTCAAAAGATCTCAGAGAAAGTTTGCCAACGGCAAATAAATCATCCAACGCTTGCTACTGAAGCATGATGGTAGTACATGTGCACAGTTCCCCAACTCGGCTCTGCCACACTTCTTTTTTATTCTTTGTTAGGATCTCAGAACTCAACCTCCGTGAAACTGGCACCCACAAGAACGACACAAGCGACCAAAAGCAGTGCAATTGTTTGTGCCGGATTGCTCCACAAAAAAGTTTCATTTGTGATCAATTCGTCGCAAAAGTATAGCGACAGCCAGTTTGAGGGGCTCAGCTTTACGCTCAAATTCGACGAGAATGTGAATTTCAAAAAGAAATTTGTATCAATCATTTGTGGTTCCTTTACGGCAGATTGTAACATAGGATGATTCGTTTGTACTCAATTCCTCGAAAAAATATGGAAAATTAAATTTCTTCTGGATAGAACTTCACGCTCGAAATCTAAAAAAAAAAAAAAAAAAAAAAATCAATTTTGAAACAGATTTTTTATCTATCGTTTGTGGTGGATTCTGTCGTGAATTTATTAATTTGTACTCAATTCGTCGAAAAAATATGCGACGTTAAACTTCTTTAGGAGCGGGGGTGCAGCCTCACGGTCAAATTGGCTGAAAATAGAAATTTTGAAAAGCAATAACTGTCAATTGTTACTGCTGAACATCGCAACAAAACTCTGTTTGTGCTCAAATCGTCGCAAAATTATGCCACACTCATTTTTTGGAGGCTAGCTTTGCGCTCAAAGTCTCGAAAAAGTTAAAATTTGAATCCGAATTGGTGTTAATCGTCTATACCAAATTGTGTAATAAAAAACATTTGTGCTCAATCCGTCGCTAAAAATGCAACATTCATGGTCCTTTCATTGGTTTCTGAGGGTAATTGGAGGTGGGGTAATGTGCGATATCCCTGAACTTCGCAAGTTGCACAGAAATTCTTATCTGGTGTTTGTTTGCATGTATAACTCTGATGTTATCTCCGCATTTGTAACAAGTTATTCTGTTAGTGCATGGTATTTCAAGCATAATTTACATGGAAATGTTATCCCACTTATATGAGACTCCTCGACCTTATATCGCGGGTATTCGATAGTAATACCGTTCATAATTAAATGACTGACCGAGTCAGAGTCTGGTAAAAAAATGAAGAAAAAAAGCGAACTAAAGGGAGTGGTCCATTAGCATTCACTATTCTTGTTACTTTTTTTATCGGTATTTTAAGTGTTTGTTTAGTTCTTCTATTTTTAGATTAGTATTTATTCATCTGATGACACAAGTGACAGTGGTGGTGGTTCACGCTTTACGCGATTCCTCCAGTTTTTAATTGCAGATACTTATTTGAGCTGTCTGGCCAAAGTCCTCTTCTTTGAATGCGCTGCTAAAACAAGCTTTGTTAAATTTTTTCTTGAATACTAGTTTGGAACCTGTCTGTTTTTAACGTTGGAAAAAACTATCAGATTTAAATTTGGGAGACGATTTTGTTATAATTCTATTGAAAACTAGTGGATTAATTAGCTCATTTTTAACGTTTTTTTATTAAGACGAAATTTATGTTAGAATTTTTGTCGCTCTAATTTGATTTTCCTGATTCAATTTCTTTTTCTGGAATCTTATTTGTTTCTTGTTTGATTTCTTAGGAGTTTATTTATTTTTTTCAATTTGTTGTTTTCCTGTTTGTTTGGAAGGAGAGTAGTTAGAAGTTTGAGTTTTATTTTTTTAGGTTTTTCAAGGTTGTTTAGAGTTAGGTCCAAAGATGACTTAGATTTTGGTGAAGGAAGAAAAGGATAATCTTTGCTTGACAGTGATGAGTAACTGTTTTCTTCACATATCACCTTCTCCGCTTCTTCCGATGTGCTAAGTTTCTGGGTGATATCTTCTTCACTTTCATTTGATGTACGCTGGTTCATTATGTCTAGTTTCTTCTGCATATCCTTGCCGTGTTGATAATTATTGAGGAAATCTTCCCTTGATGGAGTTTATTTAGGTTTTGAAGTGGAGTTACATGTTTTGGATTGTGTTTCTTCCTTTCCAGAACTGTCAGCATTGGTTTCCCGGCTGCTGGGGCTCTCTTCTTACTTCTGCCCATTTTCTTTTTAGGATAGAGTATGATGAGAGAGATGAATAGAATTTTTCAATTCTTATTAGTATAATTCCGTATAAGTCAGTTATATGTCAAAGGTCAGTTTGTCAGCGGAAAATTTGCCACTTGAAAAGACCGCGTCTCTCAAAAGGATCCTCCTATCCTCACACCTCTTTGCATGTTTGGATAAACCAACTGTTCTGACACATCGGAAGGATATACCATACAAATGAAAGTTTCGATCAGATGAATTGAAATTTGGATCAGCGAGTTGAAATTTGCATCAGCGAGTTAGACCTTAACAGCGCTGATTCAAACATTTATTTTTTAGATATAACCTTTTCAATCTGTCAGCAAAATTGGCTTCTAATAACAACTAAAACACATAAAGAGCTTTATATTTGCTTCCAATGAAGTGATGTTACTTTGTAAATTGAAAAAGAAACAGCAGTTTTTACTAGATTATCAAAGGGCGTGAGCTCTAAAAGAAAAGGTATACCAAATGCAAACTGCTGTTTCAAACGACATCTAGAGTTTAGCATCAAAAAGTTATGTCGATGTAGAAAGGAACGAATTTCCAAGAAGTATGACTTGTTTGATGGTGTTGAACAACGAATTTACTTTAGAAAGAAATTTTTTTGAAGATAATTTTGTTACTTGCGGTCTTAACTACCGATAATTATGACTATGAATGGCTTATTCGGAGACGAATTTGAACTCAAAAGGTTTCTGTACCAAGGGAATGAATGGTACTTTGTCGTTGTCTGTCACTGAACGTTATCCTGCAGTTTTAAGTGTATTCCGTACCAGTAGGCTCGTTGTGGTTCCACCGGGAATTGAATTCGGTTTCCCTTGATTACAAACTGGCCAGTATCACAAGTAGTCTAATGAAGAACCTATAGCTGAGAAAATCTTTTAAGTATATCTACGAAAGGGGATTTCGGTACTGGCGAGACTATACTGTGAACAATTTTTGGAAAACGTTCCTCAAAAACACAGAGAGAACTTAACTGCATGGAAATTTCTAGTAACTTAACTGATAAAAAAAAAACAGAAATCATTTAGTTTTCAGGGATGCTGGAAATAAAAGAAGAATACTGAGGCGAAAGTCGAATACTAGTCGCTCAGCTAGATGTACAGTGCCTTACTGACTGGACTAAGCTGCCAGTCACAAGTAAATATCAGAACAAAACCGATATAGTGGGTCACAAGTGCGTGGTCCGAACCCCGAAGACGTATGTTACTCCCACAGATTACGCTTTACGTACCACGACATACGCTACATTTTAATAACGTTTTGGTTTGTCAATTAGGGATCAGAATCCCCATTGATTGAGAACGTTTCTCCATTCCTGCGAAAATAAGCGATCAAAATGGCGGCAGCAAACACTTGACCAACATTGGGGGTATGGTTACAGTTTTCTCTTACTATGCATATGGGCAAATGATATTGAAACTGAAACTTGAGAACTTATTCAACAATTTCAGTCTCTGTCAGGATTTTCACGCTTTTTGAAGGACAGGTATCCAAATGTGGTTATGGAGATTTTGCTGAACCCATGCTTGATCAGTTTGTATTAGAAGTAACAGACGGTGTTGTAAGGGGAAGACAGAGATTCCTCCAGGATTTTCGGTTTAGGGGATGTAAACTCAAAATTAGAGGGTGTAAGTGGAGTTTTGCTCTGTTTCTATCGATTTTTGACCGTAAAAATGTTAGTCAGTTGGCAGTGCTCTCGTGGGTTGGGGGGTGGGTTAAAGCCTCACAGGGGGTTCTGGTGGAATCACTGGGTGAAGATTATTATCTGAAGTGAAACTAACATTCAGTAAAGCTGTTGAAATAAGATTTACAACAGAAGAATTAAATTCAGATGTCAATTTTACAGGAAGATCATATAAATATTTATATCCTGTACAAGTAATACATCCCAAGCAGTTGTTAGCCTATTCAAAATACAAAACGATTGTAGGTACAACAGACAGATGCAAAACAAATATTGTCGCTATGCTGAAATTCATGAATATGGTAGAGATGGCGAGAGAAACGCCATCTGCTGGAGATGTTTTTCCAAGGGCCATTTTCCAAAATACTGTTATTCTAAACATATACTATCAATCGAATCTCAAATAGAGTATCCAGAAGATGAGAATAACAACGAAATCGTTTCCGGCACACTACAGTCCATACTATTTCACTTATAGATGACCAACACCAACTTTCTCCAGGTTAGTCTTCTTCCAATAGTGTTCCAGCAATATCTGTTATAGTACGAAATCAAACTATGACAATGTATATTGATACAGGACATTAATGGAATCTAACTCATCCCACTGCACCAAGTACACACATTGAGTTAGTCAACTAATTTGGCCGAACTCAGAAGAGTTATAGTTAGCTAATTACACCACACGATCTGTTTTAGGAGAAGTGTGATTACATCCTACTTACAAAGCAAATTCCATGATGTTCAGTTTCCAGTTAACGGATAATTGTTTATCTCAAATTATATTCGGACGTGAATGCATGGAGGAAATGATTCCAGGGTCGAAACAGCAGTTAACTGCATAGGTTCCAGTTGAAATCAAAGTTGGAAACTTGTCAGGTCTGCTTAAAACAGTTTCATTACTTGATCAACAATATCAAACTAGCCACAAAGGTAGTTGAACAAGTTCAACAACCTTGAAACAAAGTTTACGGAGAAATAAAAGCTTTCAACACTTCTTTAAACAACCTTTGGGAAACGATGCAAAACACGCTGTAAGAGTTACAAATAAGTTCAGAGGTAAAGAAGGTTATTCAAGATTCAATTAGTCATAACACGAGAGAATTTAGAAACACAACAACTTGTAATATCTATTGAAATTCAAACTGATTTGTGGAATGTTCGTGTAGCAAATAAATATGAAAATAATGCTGTATATTCATCTGAAACTACACTTACACGTAAAGAAGCATATACAGAGAATAGCTAATTAGAGACATTTGAAAGAGAGTAGACAGAAGACAATGGTTCGCTGGACTAGATACACAGCAACAATCAACAACCACACAAAGAGCTTACCGTGGCTCTAGGAGTAAAAGAAAGCATAGATATTAGTGTATTATAATAACGCCATATTGTTTGACCCCATAGACATTACATTTTATACAAATATAACCAACTGTTTACTATGATCATAGGGTAAATATATTATTGTAATGTGACCATTGATGGTCTAATCAATGCGAAGGAATAATAATTGATTATTAATAAAACAGAAATAGGGGTACATGTATGAAGAATATATACGAGATATATTAGAAAATAGGGTACAATAATTTAGGGTAGTTTGTTGTATTTATTAATGTCGTGATTTCCTGGGAGCTCAATCAGTGTATTACATAGTAAAGCACTGGTTCAACTTAATTACTTATTATGCATTATTTACAGTATTAGTTCAGATTCAGGAAATGATTCTCATCGTTGTATTAGAGTCTTGTTCTCAAATTATTCAAGGGGCAGGTCTGCAGTGGTATTTAATGTGTAATTAAACATTGGGTTATAGTTCAGCTACTGCCCCGAAACTACCCTGGGTAATATTAGTTTAGTCTACTGTTCTCGTTTAGCATTAATCACACTTTGCTATTATTACATTTTTATATAAGAAATGTTTTGCTTTTCTTCTCACTCTTATTTTAATAAATATAAATACTGTGCCAATCTTTTATCTTTCAAAATCACAATTTAACTCTATATAAAAAAGTTGCTCACTTCAAATTTCTGCTGTAAATGTAGAGACATCTACCGAGCATCATTCGCAAAATTTCATTCCATTGTAACAAGGAAAGGGCCATATCATAAGCTTCCCCCTCCGTGAGAAAAAAATATTAATTTTATTTCTCTTTATAAATACATAATTAAAATCTTTAAATTCATTGTAATCATAAAATTAATATATGTTTTATAGGTTTCAAAATCAAATCAATAATTCATTTAAATATTATAGTTTTCTTTTGCAAAAATTAAGTTAATATCGTATCATAATAATAAATTTATAACATTTAACTTTTTACAACATTTTTCTGGGAATCATTAATTCAATTGATTAACTTTCTACTTTGTATAATCAATTAAAATTTCATTAATTCATATTTTATCTTTCAATATACAAAAATAAAATTAAACTTTTAATGACAAAAACAACATTTCAATTTCCTTCAACAAATAAAATTACATTATTTTTATAACTCCTTTAGAGTCCCAATTAAAAAATATGATAGGTTATCTGTTTAACCATACCATTCTAAAGTTTCATTTATCTACATTGCTATTCAATTTTCTTTTGCAAATTATCTTATAATAACCTTTCTATTTGTTCTCATATTTATACAAACTTGATGATAGTATTGATAAAAATAATTATAATAAAAATCTCAATTCATTTTAACTTCACCGTTAATAGGACTTGCATCAAGTTTAATAAAATCAAGATAACAATTATAATAACTGTTTTTAACTAAATTCACAGGACTTTCAAGAATTCACATATAATGTTCTTTTAGACTTATTTTCTTCCACATCCATTAAATCACAATTTCAATAGATTCACGTATTTTGTACAGATCCATTTGTTCATCAATTTTCACACTTATTTCCATTAGTGTTTTTCTTTTCATTTTCTTGCTCTTCTTTCGACCTTTTGTTCTCAACATTTGTACCGCTGAATAAATCTTATCCTTGTACCATTCCACCGAAAGTTTTTCCGTTTCTGCAAGTCTTATCTATAGTTTATACCCACACAGTTTATTTGCCTTTTCTCGTACTCTCCTTTTCCTTTCAAACCTCTTCCATTTGTACCACCGTCCTTTTTCTTTGTTCCTTATTTTCTTCTTGATATTCCTCATACTTCTCATTCAAGGTTTCTTTTGACCCTTTTCCAGATATTATATCTATATAATTGTTACCATACGTTGTCGTTAAATAGTCGGGTATTACATTGTAGAAGACTTCTTTCTGTTTGCTTTTAACCTTTTGAAAGCATGATTGCCCAATTTTAGTGCGTTACGCGAAAGTGGTTGACGGATTTGCGATGTTCGCCTCTTCCGGGATTTTCGAAAAATTCTTCCTTTTAAATTACTTCCTTTCTTCCTCCTTTTTCTATATTGCCTCTTAAACATATCCATTATCCTACATTTAAGTTTATTCTTTTCCTCTTTCGTTTTTCTTGCATTTCCATTTCTTATGTTTTGTTCCTTTCGTCAGTCTTTTCTTCAATTTTCTTTTCCTTTTTCTATTTTGCTTGGGCATTTCCTTCCCCTTTTCTGTTTCACACATAACCTGATTTTCTCCTTGCATACTGGATACTGGATTTAGTTTCCGTCTTTTGCTTCTACCTTTATGACTTCGTTTCCTTCTTTTCCTTTTCTTTGGTTCTTCTATTTCCGTTTCTGTTATTAATCTTCCCTTTTGACTCAACTGTAGCTCAGAATTTTCTTTAGTTTTTCCTTTATAGAAATTCTCATATCTTAGCCTTCCTCGAAATTGCTACTTTATCCTTATCTCTTGTTTCCATATTTTTAAATGTCTTCCTACTCGTTTTCCTAGCTTGCTTTTAGATTTTCATTTCATTTCCAAATCTTGCATTGATTCCCTACTATCAGCGTCACTTAATTCCACACCTTTTGTATCTTGATTACTATCGTTCTCACAGACAACACCTATATTTGTGTCACCTTTTGATATTGAAAAAATCCTTTTACCAGAAATAGTTGCTTCCTCACAACTCACTAATTTCTGAATACCATCAAATTCCTTTTCCATATTATTTGTTACATGGTACACTCCCAAATTATCATTATTGATTTTCTGACTATCTCCACATTTAGACATACTACTAATCTTTTCACAGTCATTTCATTGAACTATTGAATCTCCTTTCCTTTCAGTTTCTTTCTTTTCTCCTTGTGCAGATATCATCCCTTTATCCATAACATTGTATTCTTCTGTAGCACTTCATTGATTACTTTCTTCACTTTCTCTTTCAAATAGAAACGTCGCTTTTACATCATACATTCTTTCAACTTGTACATCTTTACTTTTCAAATTAATTATTTCTTCCTTAAGAATATCTATTTGGTCTTGTTGGCTCTTAATGTCCACACGACATCGGTGTACCTCCTCCTTGCAATTTACTATTTGGTATTTTAATTCATCAGTTCTTTGTACCAATTTTTCTTCCAGTCTCTCTACCATTTCTTTGAACATCTGGTCTTTCGCTTCGTCTCTTTGTTCCTTTGCTTTCCGCCTTTCTTCCTTTTCCTTTTGTTCCTGTTCCTTCTCTTTCCTTTTCCATGAAATCGAGCAGCATCCTCATCTCGCTCGACGCACTCTGGATGCTTATACTTTTCTTCGCAGGCTACGTGCAATTTTTATGATAAAGAGATAACTATTAATGTTGGAGCCACCAGGGGTTATAATTCAAGTTGATGAGATGTCATATAACTAACTAACACTATGGCTTACGAAACTCGAAAGTTCATCACCGCCGTAACAAACGTTCTTCATTGGATTCAATTCTGGGCACCCCAGGAGAATCTATGCACCATATGTTACCATAGTCATTACTTATTTCTTCACGCTTTTGGGCGCAAAAATTCTACCTTCTTGTGGTTATGTCTTCAACAGACTGTAGACGAAACGGGAGAAAATGTCCTTTACTGATATACCTAGCTAATAATTTAAGTTTTGTAAATATGTGTGTCATTTCCAAACTGTAATCATTTGTTGGTAATTTGTGACTTTTATTTATGGCAATGATGAACTGTAAAAGCGTCCCATGAAGCAGATGTACTCCTCACGTAATAAAGACAATGTTTTAATTCTTTCTTACATCATGGAACATTAGAAGTAACTTATTCGAGGACAAAGGATACAGTTCTGAAATCCTGGCCGGCTGGTAACCTGAGGCTAATGATGTCACATGTGTGGCAATCAACTCGCTGATGACGTAAGTTCAATTTGCGATAAAAAATAATGTAACAATCAACACCAAAATAGGGTTGAGGCAATCATCACGCAGTTCCAAGGAAAACAAAGGAAACCTCAGTCAGGACCTTACGAACCCATGACCTTACGAATGCGAAGCTAATGCACCACCAACTGAACTACGACCTCATATAGACGGAATCACTTAACCAAACACACGCAGAGAAAGATGAAATGTTTATATCCTCAGCAAGACAATACATTCAAAGCCCTTCTTTGATGGCAGAACATGGTATAATTAAAATATAAACAGAACGTACAATTTTGATCGTAGAACAACAATTCTCAATATATAGAGACATTTAACCAACAGGTAGAGAAAAGAATTGAATAAAGAGTACGAGAATTGCATTTCGCCCTACCTGTCTGTTCTCCTTATCTTCTTCTCTCGCTAAGTCGCCATTTTGTTGCTGAATGAGGGCACTGCCCCCTCCTATGACCTGGTTGAGCTCTTGCGCTATCTGTTCAACACAAAGGAAGGGGGAAAGCTTGTTAACAACATTAAATTTTAATTTATTCCTTCATACTACTGCTATTTTTATTTACCCCTCCAAAATACATCTACAAGAATTAAAGTAATTTGTATTTTAAGGTGATGTCTCACCCTTGGGACAGTGAAAGGTTTCCCCTATCTAAAAGCATGTAAACTTTTTATTTAAAAAAATCGGAAAGTAATGACTTCCAATTTTGCAAGCAAGCACTTGAGACCCATACAAAATGTATCATGGCTTCAATTTTCTTTTACATAAAGTAATTTACATGTTTCTAATATATACCATATATGCGGCAACAAGGCAAAAAATCGTATTCATAAAGTTTACTTGTGAGAAAAGAGGATAGTCATTGAAAGTAGTGACACTATATGAAATCGTAGTGGTATCGTCATAATCTTGTAACTAGGAACGTATACTGAGATGAAGTTGAATGAAAAATTAATGCCGAATACCTGAATCAACTTTGATTTACTGATAATCCTCCTGGAAATAGGACTTAATTTTAACAAAACAAGCAAAATGTTTAACCAACACACTGAAATGTAAGAAACAAAGATTCATGGCGAAGTTGATGAATATGTTTACCTAGGGTAGGTGAAAACAACGAATGCTAAGATGATTAATGAAATAAATAGAAGATTGATTCAAAATGGCATGGAGCAAGTTTGGAAGATCGAAATTTACTTAAGGAAAAGGAAAAATTACTAAGTTTTTCAAGCATAGAATGTATAATCATAATGTCTTACATGTGTGATTCAATGGGCAAGTAATTCAAAGATTTAAGTTACACAAAGAACAATGGAGAGATGCTTAATAGAGGTAACTAAGAGGAACAACAAACCAAATGAATGGATTTGATTTGATACAATGGTAAAAGATGTGATCAAGGCTGTGAAGATGTAGTAAAAATGGGCCAGTCGCATAGTTGCACGACGACGACCAAATGGAAAGTGGATAGCTCAAGTCAAGTGGTTTTCAGAAACTGTCGCTGCCATATTGTTGATATACTTCTTACAGTAATTACATTCAATATTAGGCGATTTGTTCCAACACCATTTTTAAAACATTTGGTAAAGAGTTCATCCCTCTTAGGCTGAAATACATTCTTCACTAGTTTCTATGAAAACAGCGAGAGTGCAACGTACTCTTCAATATTGGGTGAAAATGGAAGTCACAGGTAACAAAACGTGTAGTGTTCGGAAACAATTTTCATCTTTCGTCCTGGTATCAGAATCACCGAATCATTTTGGTTTTTGGAGTCTTTAACAGCGATAGTGTTATCCTATTCTCTCCATTTCTTTCTTACTACCTGGTGATAGTTCAACTAGGAATTAAATAATGTTAATATGCAATGATTGATCTTACATTCGATACAAACAGCATGGAATTTTTAATTTGAATTAAATTTTAAGGCATCTACGTAACTTGGGTCCAGGTCGTTAAAAAGCATGAAGTGTGAGCTGAGCACGTGCTACTTGACATTATGGATGCGCAATAGATTAAACGCGTAGGTATTGGGCATGACTTCGTCCCTAGTTCGGCTGAACCAACACCAGGTGGCATGGGAGTAGTAAAGAAGAATGGGATCCGCTATCTATAATTATCTTATCTATATTAAGTCGCGGATTAAGTTAACTCCTGATTTAGTCCGGATGCCACTGGCATTTGTGCTACTGGCAAAGGATATAAACACTTCCAGATAAGTCTTAATACATTAACATATTACAATTACCTTACAATAATACTTACCAAAATCCATCACCCACTTCCAACATTCCGTTTTACATAACTCTACATACTATACAAATGCTACTTCACTACTTTACTTTCGTATTACACACTAATTTAGTTTGGTCTACTAACTACTGCAAGCAATATGTTATATTTTGTAACAGTACCTACTTCCATATACCTTAATGTAATATTTCTACATTTAAAATAGCTTGTTTACTACCCAAGGAGTTAATTTTTTATTAATATTGTTACATATAAAATTATAGTAAACATTCTTCAATTCAAATAAGAAACTAAATTTTATGTAATGTTTGACTAACATATGTTATTTTCAACGATGTTCACTTGTACGTATACTAATTAGCATGTATTATTATACTTTCTCGTGTAGTTCAAAGTGCCTAAACTCGTAAGTGTATTGGTGTCTTTAGTTAAATGTATCTGTTCGATGACATGTGTTTTGAAGTCAGCGTACTATGAGGAATAGTGAAAACTTAGTACTGTAGTTAGGAACAGGATGGGAGTTTCATATATGAAATAACAAGGGTTGCCCAAAGATCCGGGGTGTATTTCCCCTGCCCCTTGATTATTCAATTATAAAACGCTTGTTTTAATTTTAACGTACTGTATACATGGAAAAGAAAACGAAAATTACACAATCTTGCAACATCGAGCTAGTACAGTGTCAAACACAGAGATTCTGCCAGATCCCACCCCCCAAATCCTCAACAGTTACCCGAAATTTTAATTTATTTGCTATTTAATTAATAACTATGGAAACCGTGCAATACTCTATTTAAACACTGTTAACTATCTTAAGTTTTGGCTTTACACCCCTAAACTGGAAATCTTGGGAGAATCACTGGACAAGCAAAAACATACGGAAAGTATTTTAAAAGTGTACCCATAAAACATGATTGTTTGTTTAATAGTACCATACTTCCCAAAATGATTTATGTTAAAAAGATCCATATATAGCGTGTATTTTAAATTGGTATCAAGTATTTTAGGACCGCATTCCTACCACTCATTAAGAAAAAAGACGGTAATTTAAATATGGGTCCAAATTAACTTTGGTTTCAAGATACAGGGTGTTCAACTCCGAGGCCAGAATCGACTTTTAAAACATATTAAGTAAAACAGATGTTTCTCCATAAATCATAAAAGGCGTGTTAATGTAAAAAAAAGTGTGTTGCCACAGATTGATTTGTAGATACCAATATCATAAATATTAGAAACAAAAATGTGATGTCATTGAGTTGTCAATGTTGACAACTATGAATATATATATTACAAAATTACACTTCATACTTTAATGGTATATTTGGTATTATCTAATGATGGGTAGCACTGAGTACAGTGTTGCATGATGTAGAAACTGAAATGTTGAAGAAAATATTATATCATAGTAGGTCGGAAACACTGTCAAGCAAATGACAACACATTTTAGCTTCTAATATTTATCCTGTTGATACGAACTGGCAACCAACAACATATTTTTACCTTAAATGCCGCATTTATGATTTATCGAGAAGTAATCATCTTATTTAGCATTGTAAAAAAAAGAGAAAAGTTTGGACTCCAAGTTGGAAACACTGTATATGGAAAAGGAAACTGATTTCTATTCATGTTGAAATGAGTGTTTTTCTTGTTTGATTGGTGGGGAATACGACTGTACAATATTTGACACCAATTTAAATACAATTTGTATCATCATCATATTCAGTCATTTTCTATCCACTGCTGGATCAAGGCCTCCCCCTTTTCCTTTTACATATCTCGGACTACTGCTATCCTCATCCATGTATCTCCTGAAAAACGCTTGATTTCATCTACCCATCTTGCATTTGGACGCCGTCTCGGTCGTTTCTTTCCTCTAGGAATCCAATTTAGTACATTTTTCGTCCACCTTCCATCTATTTGTCTAGCTATGTGATCGGCCCATCTCCACTTCATCTTCTTCGTAGTCTTCATTAAATCTTCTACCTTTGTTTGTGCGCGAATCCATTCATTTGTCTTTTTTCCCCTCCTTTGTGAACATTTTGTATAGAACTGACAGTAAACTAATTGCTCTGTAGTTCTCGACGCGTTCTTTGTCCTCTTTCTTGTACAGCAAAATGATAACAGCGTTATTCCAACTTGACGGTATTTCTCTCTTCCTCAGGCACATTGAGAATAATTTGGCAAGTTCCTCTTTCATCTTTTCATCTCCCCATTTAAACATCTCTCCTGTGAGTCCATCTTCCCCTGGCGATTTTCCATTTTTCATCCCTTGAAGTACTTTAGCCACTTCTTCTTTCATTACGTCTGGGACATCTACATCATTTTCTTCTGAGTCTTCATTTTCTAGCTCTTCTTCGGAGTAGTACATTTTTCTGGAGAAATTTTCAAATATGTTTATAATTTCTTCCTTATTTCGTGATACGGTCCCGTCTGGTCTCTTAACTGCTATTATTTGATTTTTGTCTATCACGAGCTGCTGTTTGGCTTTCTTCAGGCTCTTGTTTTGCTCGATTGTATTTCTAACACGATGCTCGTTGTATCCTCGTACATCCTATCTTATTTTCTTCTTAACGTTTTTATTTAGCTCTATGTACGCAATCCTCTTCATGTGATTTTCTTCTTCTTTCATTTCCCTCCTTTTCTTCATCAAGAGTTTAGTTTCGGAGATTCTGCTCTCTTTTTTCTTTTTGATGCCTGTTATTTCCTTGGCTGCCTCTCTTATTATCTCAGTCAGTATTTTATTTCTGTTATTTATGTCTTCTTCATCTTCTAACTATTCCAAGGCGCTGAATCTGTTCCTTAGTTCTATCTCGAATGTCTGTCTGTGTTTCTCTAGATTTTCCAGATCTAAAACTGACGATTTTCCTCTGATAAGCTTCTTTCTCTCACGTTTAGTATTTAATTTCAGCTTACATCTCACCATCCTATGATCACTCGAGACTTTGAAACTGTTCAGAACAGACACGTCATGCAAAACTTCCCTGTTATTCGATAGAACGTAGTCTATTTCGTTTCTAGTCTCATTTGGGCCTTTCCATGTCCACTTCCTCTGGGGCGGTTTCTTGAAAAATGTATTGGAAATGAACAGTCTGTGAAATAAATGAATTCCACTAGCTTCCCTACTCTCTTGTTTCTTTTGCCAAATCTAAAATTTCCCACTTTCGTGTCGCTGCTCTGCTTAGTTCCTACTTTCGCATTAAATCTCCCATTACAATTTTATAATGCGATTTGCTACTATCCAAAATCTTCTGAATCTTCTCGTATATGTCTTCGACTTCTTCCTCCGGATGTTACGTTGTTGGAACATATATACTTGTATAACTTCTATACTATATCTCTTGTTTATTTTTATAATTACTCGCGCGATTCTATCCGAAATTTCTTCATTTTCTGTGATCCGTGCCTTCAGGTCATTATTAATTATAAAGTCAACGCCTGTCGGTTTTCCATTTTATGTCCCTTTGTAGTAGAACGTGTGCCCTGACGGTAGTTCCAACTGTTCTTCATTCTTCCTCCACGCTTCTGATAGTCCTATAATGTCCTACTCAATCCTCTTAAGTTTATTCTCCAAATCTTCTAATTTGTCCTCTCCTGCAAGTGACGTACAGTTCAGAGTCGCCACGTATAGGTCCGTTCGATTTGCCGGGTCGGTGTCCTGGCAGTCTACAGTTCAAACTCAGGCATTTTGACCCTCTGACTTCCAGTAGGACTGACCGCTGCCGTTGCCAGCTGCATTCCGTCCTGCGGTCAATAAGGTCCTCCGAGACTGTTCCCTTACTTGTATCATGTGTAAAGAAAGGAGGGGTGCTGACATTTGATCCACCACGCTGTCTGCTAATGCGGGTTGGTGAGCAGCCCATCCATGTTCGTTCGTCAAGCAGTTGCTTGGGTACTAACAGACCCCACGACGTGAACGTATGTATTGGACATTAGGCGCCTACCCCGGTCGGTTCCCTTAAGCCTTAGTAAGAGGAATTAAAGGGACTCCCCACAGTATTAAAATGCCAAACTAGTTTTCAATGCCTTCGTTCACCCCAACAAATGAAAAATACAGAGCGTAAAAAGGTAACTAAATCCGAATAATGAAATTCATATGTAGAATGATTAGTAAATACACGGGTTGAGTAAAATATAGTTGCAACATTGCGCGTCAGATGGCATTGGGTGTTCGGTGACTGGCAACGAACTATGAGTGATTCTATCGGCGACTCTTTGTGTATAGAAGGGAAGTGCATAAGTGGAGAAAAGCTTGTGGATTGATGTTGAAAAATGGATTAACGCAGAAGAATTTTTTTCAGCGTGAAGCATATGTTGATGCAGCGTTTCTATATCTTACAGTGGCACAGTGGGTGGTACCGTTACACAAAGTCATGGATACCGTTCAAGACACGGAACCTAACCAACCATGCGTATCACGACAAAAGAGCGAAAACAAAAACAGAGAAACAAAAAGAGCGAAATAAGAAAAAGGGACCAAAACCAAAAGAGCACATTGTGTAAAAGGTGAAATACAAAAAGAGCGAAATGAAGAAATATTCTGAATTAACATTGCTAAAGTATATTGTATGTAGGTTCGTGACATTCAATAGCATGTACTCGTTTTCACACATGTTAGTTCATGTAATTGGTATATTTGTTTCAATTATGATTAACGTTTTAAGATAACTGGTATCGTCAGCGACTATACGCTTTATTCAATCTTTGAAAAAGAAAAACACATTTTGGCAAATTACTTGGATGAGATTGTGAAGTGCAAGAGGATTTTAACATTAATTAATGAATTTTGATTAATTTACCCCCCTTTCGATATCTTTGGCTCAGATCGGGTTTTAGCACGAATATAACAAGTACACATGAGCAAAGCTAAAACGGATTACCGGGTCAACTTTTCGACTGGGTCAACTTTTGGACTAGGTCAACGGTTCTGTGCTTGGGACCTGGTCTGACCAGATGACCCGATTTTGACCCGATAAGACGAAAGGCAAAGCAGAGTTTTTTTTTTAATATTGCATTGGGTTTCAACAATGTTTCTTTCAGGGATGACCGGAACCAAAGGCGTTACCTCCAGAGCACGAAAATTCATAATTCACTAAGTTCCCAGATCGGATCACCGGATCATTACAGTCAAGTTTCTAACTGGGTTACCAGGACAGTTATATTCGCGTCATGCTGGGTCATCAAAAGTGAACAGATTTCAGCTCGGTATATGAGTATGATTTTTTTTTTAAAAGTTAATTTCTATTTGCCACTATCATTTGGCGTTTGTACCGATCAAACCCTCACCGTAAATCAAAATATATCAATTATATGAACTAACATATGTGTGAATACGAGTATATGTTATTGAATGTCACGTCGCTCATTTAGTATTTCTCTCTTTTTGTTCCCGCTCTTTTGTCATGGAATCATAAACATGACCACACAGCTGAGAATCAGCTCTCGTGAACTTGAATTCAGATGCAGAGATCAACATAAAACGCTAACTGCCACTGAATTGGTTTTTCCCCATCATTCTGAATTTCCTGAACTAGCCCGATTACAGAACGTCACACGGCCAGTAACTTAATCCATTGCCAATCTACGTATATAATCCGGAAATTTTGGATGTATATCTTCCAAAAAGATAATTTAATTATATAATGAATACGCGGAATTAAGCTATGTTATTAAGGAGAATATGTATTGCTAAGATGAGGCAACTTGGAAATTTCAAATGAAAAGTGAGATCCTTTTCATTTTCTTTTGAACGGTAATTCGAATCACAATTTATCATGTTGCCTTGTTAAAAATGTGTACTTCTTGTAGAATGTAAGTGCAACCTTTAGCATGTAAAATGAATCAACTTTAGACCACTTCTGTTCGCTATAAATGTGTAAACAAGAGTGTGTTTACAAGGTACAGTGCCTATCATTAAGCAGTATCGTACCCTAGGAAAGAATAACAGAACCCGGATGACAGCCTAATTAATACCTTAACTATCCGATACAAAATTGAAAGTAGCACACATTTTATATCGTTGAGAGACCATACAAAGTGAGATAGTACGTTTAATTGAAATAGACTGAGAACGGAAGATCAGTAATTTTATAATTTCTAACCGATTCTCGACTGAGAAATTGTAATCCAATTTTAACATTTTGACGCATGTTGAAGATGACAAATACTGCTTTATTTATGACTCGGGCCTGCTTACAGAACAAAGAATTCGAGATATTATTATTTTTAATTGAAACTATTGTACTCTAGTGGGCAATTATTGTATCATTCATTGGTCTATATACTTTCACGGGTTCAAATAATACTATATTTGGTAAGTTTATTTTCCTTCAGGTATCACTTTCGATTTAGGGAAGCTGTCACGATTTGTCAGATACGCGTATCAATTTACAGAAAGAAAAAGAAGATTTGAACACTTTAATGGATTGCCCTAGTAAATTCCACTGTAAAAATAATACACTTTTGATGTGCGAATCTTTTCTGAATTTTTCTTATTTTCATGTTCCATGAAATGTAAGGAATATATGCAAGAAGTGTGGTAATTTTACCATGACTTTCCAAAGGTGAGTTTACACGAGTTCTGATGTACCTAAACTTTTAGGATTAGCTTTAAAACACTTCTAATACACATTTTATTCACAGTATGTACTGAAAATTCTCCACTCACGCACAACTTCTTCAATATATAGCGAAAAAATTAACAAATTTACTACGAGGGTTGTCCAAAAAGTAAAGAGCGTCTGTATGTTGCGCAACACAGACAGATCATCACTGACGCTTGTTTGTTCAATTCTCTGTGCTCCTTGCTCAGTCTGAGCCAAATCACGAGACAAAGCGGACGTTTGTCTGGGTATGGCCTTTATTATAAGTGACGAAGCTGAAAATCCTGCAAAGAGCGGAAGTGTATGGTGACTACGTCATGATTCTCGAATGAAGAATCTGTAACAAAATGGTGTATTGTTTTCAGGAAGATGTTTTCAGACTATCAATAAAGATGGAGTGGCTTCTATCAACGCTGTCGCCACTCGCTACTAAGACAACTTTTGTTGGTTGACTGTAACTTGTGTACAATTCATGTTAAAATAGTTATTGAAAGAAAATAATAAATAAGAAGTGACCAATAGTTGACTCGATGTGGGCAAATGATATATACATTTTAAATGTTGAACGAGGTGTCACGTTTTTCAGTGAGGACTTAAGTCACCAATATTAACGAACAGACTGTTTCCACTTCTATTTGCAACCCAAAAATGGCTTCAATCCCTATTTGTTTGATAGCTGATAGCATAAAACAGTGATTTTCAACAGCCTGTCCGCGAACCTCTACCGGCCCGCGAAAATATGATTCCGGTTCTCAGCAAATTAATACAATTAATTATTTAATACTTATTTTGTAGATTTCGACAGTTAAAAACTGAGATTAAAGTTTACCAATTCTTTCTAAAATAAGTTAAATTTGAAAATGTATTCACATCTTTTGAATGCCAAATGCATCTCTAACTTATTGGCATCTTCCCAGTCCTTGAAAGATTTTCCCCTATAGTTTACAACTCCGTGAATATTAAAAGGTTGAAAAAAACTGGCATAAAATATCGTCTGAACTTGTGCTTAACAAAATACCACATTCCTTTGTTATATAGTTTGCGTATCAACAGATCTCTCTCATTACAACGATGTACCAATCAAAATAAAATAAATAAGAAACACTTTGAACGCAACACACCCAATCGACATCGCTGAATATTTCTCAATTCAATTATTTAGGTCCAAATACCTCGGTGGGGATGTTTTCGTGAAAGTGAGGTTAAGTGTTCTAAATCTGAATAAATTCGAGATGTTTTTAAATGTGTGAATTTGTTTTCTTTACTTTTGCAATTGTATACTATTTTTGTGTCTTAAGTTAAGAAACCAAACTAAAAAAAAAAATTAATTATTATCTTTTTAAGGAGACTACAAAGACGGAAAAGTAAACATATATCGTTATCTATTAACCGAAAATCTATGCAACAGATAACATCCTCTTGCGTAACATGTTATAACTACATAGATTTATAATGTTAACTAAAACAAAATCAGAATGTTTTCAAATCAGTTCAAAGAACATTTGGGACAATATCATAGCTTCCAGTTAAATCCTAGGATAATACTTGGTGCATAACATGTTGCATTCATGAATCAAGCAGAGACTCATGGTTAAAATTACTTTCGGAGGGGATTCCATAGTTGTTCTGAGCATGAAACGTATGTAAACTATACATAATTACGCTTAAAAAATATCTACAATTTTTATGTATAAATAGCAATTTCGTAGCAGGTCCGGACTCTCCTAATACATCACTAGAATTAAGGACTACAAGGTGGATTAATACAACGGTTTCCGTTATTTCACTCAAGAGGAGACAATGTCTTGTTACTAGTGCTGCCATCTGAGTATCGTGTGACACATTAATTATTATTATATCACATATTTACTTACAATTTTATGACAATTAATGTAATTGACGTTCATGAGGAGCAAAGCACGAGAAGACTTAGCGAAAACAACCGAAACTTGCCGAAGAAAAGCTGGAGTGTTAAATGTCGAAGTACTGCTTTTTTTTTCTGTATCTTGAACAATAATATTTGCTCCATTATTGAAGTGCTCATAATTGCTTGGAGAAAAATTCTCGGCTTTTTGATATCAGCAAGCCTTATATCACTTGCTGAACTTTTTTACAATTGGTCTAACATAGTCAAGGTTATGGAATCATATTTATAAGAAGTATCTGCGAATAAAACATCGTAGATAATAATTTATCTGTTCTCATTTATATTTATTTTTACCTCTCTTTTCAGCCAGCTGCTATCTAGTGATTTACTGAACCCAAGTTTATGGAGTTTATTGGTAAACACAATTTATCCATATTTTGTACAACAATCATACGAGAAGCAGCAGCAATATTTCGAACTATTAACACTAAACGGACGTGATGCTCCATATAACCTTTGCTCCATGCTTTTCTTCCATAGCAGTAACTATCTGGAGAGTATAACTTGAAACTAAAATAAACTTACAAATTTTGTTTGATTTTGGGGTGCCGATTGAGGTAACAAGGTTTGAGAAGGACATTATCCGTCAGCTTTAGCTAAGACATAAGTCTATGATACTTCAATATAGTATAAAATATTGTGTACGATGGACGATCTTGCTGTTACATATATTTTCTGTTAATACTTAACGTTTTATGCTCCTTGTTTCGTTTAGAGCCTCCAAAAAGAGTAAAAAAAAATAGACAAAGATTGTCTTTAAAGAACTGAGAAAGTTTATGTTAAAACTGTCAACACGTTGATAACATGTCTCTGAAGAAAGATAGTTGATCTAGTTAGCAGAATAATAGGTGGCAGGTAAGTATCACATATCTTTCATTAGCTGTGTGCAGTTAAGTAAATGTTGTGTGCTGAACCCCTACCAGTGATTTTCCAGGTACTTTTATGAAGTGATTTTGCAAAGAAATGGATAAGAAACTGAGATGAACCATTGAGTTTTCTTTTTGACTTAACAAATCGCCGCGAAAGAGACAAAGAGATTGTCATCTTATACAAGAGGATTATCAAGAGAAAGGTCTAGGGAAGTAAAGGATTTGCAGATAGCATTAAGAGTTAATAATGGATGGTCCTCAGTCTTTAATCCTGTATGCGGAAAGATCTTCAATAAGTATCACATGGATAGGAAATCATATATACACAATAGATGTTATTATGCGGGAAGATAGATATCTTAGAGAAATCGAAGATATGATTCACATTTCAAGGTCACTACTTAATAGAAGTTAAAAGGCGAGCATTTGGACATGAAGCAATTTTTTTCAAGTTGAGCTCACCACTTCTTTTCCAAGAATTAAACAAATTGTCGGATTGTGACAAATGCATTGCCAGTAATTAAAACAAATGACAAACCAAGATCCAGATGTTGTGCAATTGCAAATGTGATTACGCCACAACAAAACTTAGTGGTATATCTTTGTTCCTCTTTCACGTCCATTTCTTCAGAAACCATTTCACAAAACACTCAAAGAAACCCTGGTATGGATTGTAAATGCAACACGTAAATAAACTGGACACAGCTGCTGAAGCTTACACGATAGTCACCTGCCGCCTGTAGTTCAGCTAACTACAACAACTGGCTTTCTTTCTAGACACTTGTCAATGTTGCCAGTTTTTAATAGAAACTTTCTAAGGGTCAGTTCTACAATCGACCGCTAAACTTCTAGTCAGTGCTAAGTTGAGGCCAACTCGCATTTTGCGTACTCTCATCGGCCAAAATCAGACTTCGCCTCAATGTAACGCTGACTAGAAGTTTAGCGGTCGATTGTAGAACTGATCCTCAGTTGTTTTGGGGACAATCTTTGTACAAGTTGAAAGGTTAAAATTTTCATCCATACTCTACACATATAAACATATACGATACAAATAAACTAGACAAGAGACAGGGTACACATACACTAACAGATGGTTAGTTGGTCAGAAGTTAGACTCCATGGTTTCATGCAGTAGGCTCAGAGAGAGACGAGGGCTACCTTCAGACTTTGCCACAGATGGAACAAGTTGGTCGGGGGCAGAGAGTGGGGTCTCTTCCCTTGCGTGTGCAAGTAGGATAAGAGGGTATAATCCGCCAAGTCCTGAAATAGTAGAAGCCATATTGTTTTAGGTTGAAAACAAATACATACACACACACATTCGCTCTCTCTTTCTGACATCTTTCACACATATATATTATTAGGGTGTCCTGGGATCAAAATTCAAGTAAGTGTTTACTAACTATTAAACAACAATGTTCCTATGAACATACAACAAAAAATGTGCGTATACGGTAAAATAAAACTTAAAAATAACATTAAAAATCTGAGAAAATATTTCTTATCTGTGCACGGAGTAAAAATTACAAATTAGTATATGTAATTTAGGTAATGTAATACTGGTCTTATTTCCAAATCGACATGTTTTGATTTCTAATTGAATCAGAATGTAAATATCCAATTTGTAATACAATCATTACTCGGTGCATAGATAAGAACTATTTTCTCGATTGAAAGAGTACTATCACGGAGAACCATATAGATAACTAGCGAGCATTCATAAAAATCTGCGCATTTCTTTTTGTCCTCAAAGAAGTTTCTTTGCTCATCGGAAGATGTCACTGAACTTAATGGCTCATTTACCTTTACATCGTGATAAATTAAAGCTTATGATTTGTTCGTATTCCCATATTTCAGCTAACAGGAAATGCTAAACCAATCACAGAATTCGTTTAAAAGAATTTTTAAGATAGTAAGCCCTTGAACACAGATCCATCTACCGGTGAGGGAAGGAAATGCGTAGACATTTAAGAATACAAATTACTTTTCTGCGAGCGGTTTTTCTGTGGTACTACTTTCTTTTAGAACCAATTCCTCTTTTTTGATGTTTTTAGCAACACCGATACTTTATTGTTAGATGACCGTATTAAAAGCACTGGAAGCATTACGAACGAAAGTTTTTTTTCTTGCTTTTAATGGATTACGTAAAGTATAATGTTAGAGATTTCCATTATCATGACAACAGTCAGAAATTTGTCCAAACAGAGAGGTAACCATATAATTACTGAAAAAGATGGTCTTGAAATCTTTTTCATTGTTGAATATTTTGGGGATAAACCAAATCTTTTCATTGAAGGAAGAGAGACTGCTAATCAGTGATTCATGGATTGTTTTTGTTTTTCTCCCCGCTACATGTACGTCGCTTATCGTAAAACGTGCAGGCAGTCTGCACACAACTGTCATTTGAATTATTTTTCAATTCAGTCAACTGATGGCTACTGAAATTTCATACTTCCTCAGAATCTACAAGAATATCACGTAAAATGCTAATAAAAAGGTTAAGTGGTATTCAAATACATTATATATCCTCTCTTGAAATATTTTGTACAGACACTAGGCTGATCATCATGGCAACAAATGCAAAGTAACGTAGGAGTAGCTAAACAGTCAAATATTTCCAGTTCAAATGCGAAACAGAAAGGTATCAAAACATAGTAGGGGAAAGTGTGACAAAATGGGGAAGTTGGATAGAACGGAGAGGTGTGCCCCTTAACTCAGACTGATGGTGCCATCTAGCAGGTGGGCATTGAATTACTTACTAGATGCACCTAGCAGACAGTTTTGTCTGTTGGAATGGTTATTTCATGAATACCGTGTCTCCAAGTAGAGTTAAAAAAAAAATCAAGACTTCAATTTATTTAACATCAAGTTTGTTCCTCGTTTTGTGGATTTATTGAACCTGAACTGCACAATGTAAGTACCTGACCTTATTTTACAATTATGTAGGTGTAATACAGTGGTACATTTTTTTTTTCATCTTGTGCAACTTGCTGAGCAAAGTCATCTCGAAATCATAAAACTTAGTTGGGCAAAATAGGGAGGCAAGCTGTTTGGCAAAATGGGGCTCGCTATTTGTATCGAGGTTCTCAGCAGGTATTTTTGGAAACAATTAAAAGTGTTTTATAATTTATAACGATTAAAAGAGACATTGTTTTGGAAACAATTAAAACTATTTTGCAATCTTTGTATAACTTATCAAGACAGAAATTACATTTTTCATCTATCTTTCACAGTGGTTTATTTACTGAAACCATATCTTCTTATATTATTACCACTGTTCTCATAGCTTCTGCGCTCAGAAACAAAGAATATGGGTTTATGTTAATGATTTTATATCTACATAAAAAGAACTCGATCTGTAATCAACAAAGATTATTGGGAGGGAGATTGATTCCTTGTTGTAGAAATGAATTCTCTCCGCTTTGCGAGTGAGCTCGCGAATCATTGGTTGAGAAAACAGATTATTTCTATGGTAGAAGGGTCACATGGAAATGCAGCGTTAAAAAAGCGGGTTGATTTGTCCTAACAACGGTATCGAATTGAATAAAACTAAAACGATTTGATGTATAACCGGAGGCACCAAAATGTAGTTTTGTTCAAGCTTCCGTTCTCCCAAAGCACAGCCACTGATAGTTTCTGGTAATATTTGTTTTGTCGCAACTTTGGGTGTTATCTGATTCCTTCGGTAATATTTAAAGGAATGTTTCTTATTATTAAAATGACACATTAACTATTATTTTCTTGAATATTTACATATTCTCCCGGGACATCCTATATAGAATTTATAAATTTGTACCAATCAATGTTCTAAGTGATTAAATAAAATGGAAACGCTATCACCTCTATATTTTAAAATTTTAATAGCGTATATCTCACGTTTGAAGTTGAAATTGCGCATACATAAACACTTAAAATTAACATACTATAGGAGAGACCTCTGGAGGTTGTAGTCTTGAAGATTCCTAATTTTTTGAAAGAGCATTGGAAGCTGTATACCGCATTGCATAGCGAAGCAATTAGTCCTAGTATTTGCTTTAAAGTGTTCTTAATGCAGGTAATAATTTTACTAGTTCCTTTTAATCTACGGAATTTAAGTATACAGAGTTGGTGTTAATACAGGAATTAAACCCAAAATAGTAACCTTCGCAACCTCCAAAACTCAAATTCCATACAACTCATTTGACGTTTCCGTCTTTCATGTGATTAAAGCTGACATATCTTTTAAAAAGTTATATTTTGGATGTTGATCTGGATAATTTCTGTTCAGACACTCTGTGACTCCATTTTGTTTTTTGAATAGTCGTATTTGGCTTCTGATAATAAAATATAGAACTATCTTAGCTAAATGTCTCTCCTTTAAATGCACATTCGGTTATTGATTTCACTGACTTAAAGTTGGATGTTTCTGTTCGATATGTATTAAGTGGTCGATGTAAATGAACGTGTAAGGTAAATTAATGCTTAAATTAGAAGTAATGTTTTACTTCGTCTACAGATGTGAACATAGAAACTGATCAATAGGAATAATTTCCTCCAACCTCGTTGTCTAGTGATTCCCGCTGACATTGCTGATACACGGTATAAACAGTGGAGATGTATGCAGGTTCGAGTTTTTCGACAAAAATGTAAGCTTTATTTTATTTGGACCATTTTAGTAACTACTGACTTCGGACCATCACGATTAAAAGAGCTCAATCAACTCTTTTGAAATTCACAAACATCTATGTCATAGGCGGAATTCGAACCCACAACCTCGTGAACTATGGCCTCTTAGTCCACACAAGATTCAAATCCTGTTTCCGGCTATACCGACTGTGGTTTTCTAAAGTTTCCATACAGGCAGGTATATTCCCCCTTTCCTGAGCTGGTGAAGGTACTCGCGGATGCACGTCATCGCTCACACATGTAACGGATTAAGGCCATTTCCACCTGTATCAATTATATAGGTAAAAGATACAAATGATCTTTAGAAAATACGTTTCTTCATTCGTGTAGCAGTGTGTACAAGATTGAAGAAAAGTAGTGGTCTTTCACAAGCATTAGGTAAGTGGTGGTAAACTCGCCTCCCCAAAATACTGCGTGCATATGGAATTTATTACGGCCTGAGTCAAAGTTGCCTAAAGGCCTTAAAAATAAATTCAAATTCAAATGGAATTTATTATTTTTATTTTAATTACATTTGAGCGAGACACTCAACTATGAGCTAACGCTCATAAACTCATCCATGTGATCCTCATACATTATATGGGGTTATCATACCTACACGTCTGACCTATAAATTTAAATCAATAAAAATATTAAACGCGATATCCCAGGAATACATTTTAGCGTGAACGAATACCACGAATTTGATGAAGAATTAAATGAACTTCTGTCTTCATGAATTAGATGGAATGTATTCTGTTTCATTCGATGTTGTTGTGTCTAAATAAATAACTTCCATAACAAGATAAGCCCCTCGGAATCAAGAAGCTTAAGTCATGATCTTACATCACTAGATTTCTGGAAAATCGGTTCCAGAGTGTATTTACTGCATAAATGGGATTTTGAAATTTTTAAATAGAATTTAAATTTATTTATACCCTTTATGCCTCTATGTTCAGGCAAGTTTGTAAACAAATTGTTTCAAATGTTCAGATCGTGATACTCAAGATGGTTCTTTTTCACCAAAGCTTTTATGGTATTTTTCTGCAACAACTGAGTGGCTCAATTATAAGAAAGACTTATCCCAAAGTGCCATAAAAATGTTTTTTTTTAAATATACCACTGCCATCTACGAGGGTTATTCGGGATTCAACCTCCGGTGAATTGTAAAACACATAAACAATTGTAAGATAATAATTTTGAGATATGCAAAAGTTACCTACAACATATTTATGATAATTTTTCACCAAGTTTTCAATTGCATTTATTCATTGATAGTAAAAGAGCACAATTTTTGTATATCTTTAAAGAAAGTTGCCATCTGAATGATAAGTCTCATCATGGACATTCATTCGTTCTTCTCGAAACTTCCAACAATATTCCTGTGAAAGAACCGAAAGGAACTGGTTTCCGCACACAACAGTAAGAACGAGAAGTCTGTATCGCATATAATGGAACAAAACCTAAGCTGACTTGAAACTAATCTATTTCCATTACTTGTGTAAAATGTTGAAAATTCAAAATACAAAAATAATTTATAAGTACAAACAAAAATGTACTTAAAGAAAATGAAGATGAAAACCATAACCTGGGCCGGAATCACACGTCGGCCTTCTGGTTAGCCATCCAACGCCCAACCAACTACGCCAAGCGGAGAGCTGGAAACCAACATTTTGGTAACGTTATTTATTTTTCATAAGCCAGTTATGCAGAACGTTAACAGATGGCGCCACTCTACTTCCGTGATACTTTAAGACGAAAATTGGCTCCTGATTCTCACGACAGTTATTTTGTGTATTCCGCACAAAAAGTTTAAAAAGAATAGGCATTGCTTCTTTGTACAACGTCTTTTACTAAAGACCAGGGCCCTATTTCACGAACGGTCACTTTGCAGGAATTGGAGAATGTAGAATAAATCGGTTTGATGAATATTTCTACAAGTTTTTCAAAAGTGCTGTGTCACGAAATTGTCTTCCGCACTTCATTTTGAAAAGTTTGAGAAATATTCATGAAACCGATTTATTCTACACTTTTCAATTTCTGCAAAGTGAAAAGTGTAGAGTGAAGACCGTTTATGAACACAAGAAACTACCCTTCTTCCAGATAAATGTGAAAAGAATTCACAAAATAGTACACATGGAAGATGAAATGTTATTTCTCAACAAGCAATTGAAGGGTGGGTCTCAATCATAACCTTTCCAGTTAGTAAAGACAATAGGACAAATATCATTTAAGAATTAAAAACACCTTTGAGAAAATATTTCATTGTTACCGCACTCGATGCGGGCTCACCACTCACTACACGGCTCTCAGCACGTCAACCACACAAGAAAACAAAATTGACTTCCACAACACGTTGTAGGCCAGAATTCACAAAGCAATATTCTAAGGACGTTGCAGTGTGAATGATGAAAAACATGTTTATGATACCGTAATTGTCACTGAAAAACTTATATCAAATTATGATACGAGAAAGCAGATACGATTGTAGTCATAAAACATGGCTTACTGAAGATTCACCATTGACAAGTAAGTAGTACTAGTATCTTTATAGACAAACATGAATCGATGCCAGATGGATCCATTCCGGACAACAGTGAACACTTTTTGAATTCCGGTGATGACGTAAGTTGTCAGATTTTGCGGGAAACTTTATAATCCAAAGATCCATGTATAACTAAGCGAGCCCCTGACAGGGAAATATGAGTAACAGTAGCGCTCCTAGTGTCAGGGGAACACAACACCAAACAAAATCGATACACAGTACTTCGCGTGGCATGACAGGTTTGGCTCTAACTTGTAGGTCGAATTCCATAAGCATTTTTAAATTTCCCGGTTATATGATAGGCAAATCTCAAATGTTACCATTTATCATGGCCTAGTGAAGTCTAGGCTGCTTTAGGCATGTCGTTAAATAAGAAAATAAAAGAGCAAGAATTTGATTCACATGTTATGTTTCATTGTAACATCGGGTTTCATATTATTTTTTCCTCCACGGTTATGCATGTCCGTGGCTGCCAAGGTTTGTATAATGTATAATGAAAACTTTACTTCTTGCGCTGTGTCGGGATTCCATTTCCTGAAAGATGCTCACCGAGGGACGTCATCTCTCGGACTTCTAATAAATGTAGGAAAAATCTTTAACACTTATAAAATATATTTAAATATTTAATTTAGAAATTTATTGCATATACTAACTTCAGTTTCCCCAGTTGAAGTTTCATTTTCACATTGCCAATGTGGAATTTCTTGCGATGGAATAGCATCTGCACAAAGTCTCTTTTTTGGAGGTAAGCCAAGTAATTTACTTTTCAGGTCTCTCTCATAATCAGCCGGTAAGAAGTGCTTCGAACAAATACGGGCGTTATTTACATTAATTTTGTCAGCCCGCTTGTACCAAGAAACTCTTTTTGAATAATTGTATTTTTGGAAACCTATGATAGAGTGTCCCTTCCATTTTACATCCGAAATTATAACAAAGTGCAACAGCACAACTACTATTATTCTTGTTCATTTTTTAAACATAATATTATAAATCCTTTCAGAAGTAAGCTAACATCTTACTCCTAGATTTTAAGTAAATTTAAAGCTTCTCTCAAAATCTTTTAACTTACGTCATCAACACAATGCAAAGTATGTATATGGGATAACAATTTTGTTCACTTGCTGGCAATAAACCCCTCTGCGTGACTGCTAATTTCCCTGTCGCGAGATACACTGATAGCATGACTTGCCCTGATTGGCTGTTGTTGTCGTTACCTAGCTGGCGATTTCCAATGCTAGAATACAGACAGATTTCTCTAAACGATACTCTTTGCTTAACGACAGTATCTGCCAGTTGCGTCATACACCATGCAGCCAATGACGAGGAAATGCTTTACCTGTTATTTACATACCTTGAATCGATGCATGAAAACAATACTGTGTACCCGTTGTTATCCCTTTCAAAAAAGCTCTGAACCATATTTAGTGTCAGTAGCTATAGGCCCTATATTCAATATGAATAAGCGTCTTACTTCAACATTATATTGTATCTCTTGGTTACTTGGTATCAGTTTCGTGGTTGGTTTATTTAGCATTATTCACATTAGCTGGGGCATATACTAACTCACTGGTCTCCCTATTGTTAAAAATTGAAGTAAATAAAATATATACCTTTCTTAGTTACGACAGATCAGTAAATATTTAGTGGAGGTTAATTTTAATGAATAATTAATCCCCAATCGATTTAGTAACTCAGCATAGGTGTTAAAATTCATTAATGCTTTGTCCCGGCATTTGTGTTTCTTGGCCTATTGTGGAACGCCGTGAAAGGCACTTGAGTAGACCTGTGAGCTCAAAAATTAATTTGAACAGGTTTGCAGGGAGTAAAAGAACCTAAACATGTTAATACAGTTACTATAAAAAAATATTTTTTACTGGCATCGTATATACAATCATAGAGATACTCAAATTTCTTGAATGACTTAAAATTCTTGCGACTATAGTTATGCAGTAAACCTGAAATATTCTTTAGTACTATTGAAAACATCTTTAGTGGGAACAATTCCTTTAAATATTTGCCCCCGTGCTCTGATTGAAACTTGAATGTAACGACGTCTTTCTTTCGTTACTGGTACGGTAATAATGTTGTATTCGTTGAAGAGCAGATTCTATACAGAATCACAGTTCACGAGAATCTCTAAATTAGTTAGCAAGTCGGACGAGCTTGGTATCGCGAGTAAATATCATAATTCGCGAAATTAAAAGTCAGAATTTATAAATGAAGGCTAAAAGTATTAAGTTATCGAGTACGTGGAGACTTAGAACTGGCTGAATTCTCTGTTTAATACATAAAAGTTCCTAAGAATTTATTATTATTTCTAATATTTTCGGAGTGAATTCGCGAGACGCGAAATTTGAGAATCTCTACCTATAACATACGTATATGAATATGTAATTATACGTGAAAACTTTATGAAAAATTCGCCAACTTACCTGATTATTACTCATAGTTTTAGTTTCAATAACAGTGGACTCGGAAACTGATTTGAAACCTGTATCAGTCTTCTCAAAGGTCTGTAAAGAAATACAAGTATACGAGAGTTTGGATTAATTGTGATTAAGCTGATGAGCATTCCAGAAACCGAGGGATACAAATGACATTGACGAATAACAAAAACGTTCAAGGTAATTTTTTTATAACGCGGAATATATAAGACACAAAATTGTCGTATTTTGTAACGTTCAACATTAATGTATGCATGCATAAAACATGACAATTTGGTGTCAATATATTGCGGATTACACATAAAAGGTTACAAGAAACTTTCTTCAATTCGTCAGTGTCATTTGTATCACTTAGCTTCTGAAGGTGACATACGCATTCTTAAGTACTAAAGTGGCTGAGCCAAATAACGCCACGTAGACCTTTAACGCCAGCTCCCCTCGGTGTTTTGGAAACAAGAACAGGTGGCAGGAATTCAGAAGAACGAATATGTAGCCAGATGCCCTGAAGCAGGACTGCCAGAAAATTACTTCGCTAGTGATGATAGGAGAGCTGCAATGACGCACACTTAGAGCTATGGTCTCGACAAAGAAGGTCGTTGTTAATACAGGTGGGTGCATTTTTCTTAATTTCACATCGATTGTGAGTCATAGTAGCTGAAGCTCATATCTATATCAAAAGAGTCGAATGTCTTGTTGCTCCCAAGCACAAGAAACTACCGAAAGTTTTGTAATATGTAAGAAAATGAACTGTTAATGTGATCGTCTGCGTGTACCTTAATATTTCCACAGCGAATATCTTAATAACTGAGCACAATGTATACCTTTGTAATTTACACATTTATATAATTCTTTTGTATTTTCTAGATTAAATAAGAACGCGTTTCTGAATTTCTCTCACAGCGAGAGTTATTATTTTGTATTTCCCCAACCCTCCACTAACTGCATTAATTTCACACTGAATGTGTGGTAAATATAGGCCAATTTGTAGTCAGCAAATTGCCTGAACATTATTCTTGTCTTTGTTGCTTTAGTTTACAAGCGAAACATTTCCTATTGTGTAGGTTAATGCAAAGCGTGTGGACAAGTTTCCATTCAACGAAGAGAGTGGCGTTATTAGAAACATAGGTTCCTAATAACGCCACCATGTAACGATTTTTTCGTATTTTCCCTCGCCCTTATTGTACACCAATCTTTATATTACAATACTGGTATGTAGGACATTTAAGCACGTTTCCACACAAGCTGTTTTAGAACTCTAACTACATGTCAGATATGCTCTTAAGGTGGCGTTATTTGGCTCATCTACCTTACATACAGAACAGCAATTTTGAAGAAACACGGGAGAGATTTACAAGCATGTTTCCAGATACACCTAGTCCATTCTTCCCCTTCCCGTCTGTTGCCTAACTTAGTGAACACCTTATGTACAAAGGGCGCTCAAAAAGTTTTGCACAATGGGTTATAACTTTTTTTTATACTAGTCTTAGGATAATGAAATTTTGCGTGCGTGTATTTGTATCCTTTATGTACATAAGCATTTTACTCAATGTATCCTCCATCCACTCTCACCGTTCTTTCCATACCGAAAATGCACTGTGGTCACAAGGTAACAGAGAGCAAAGAGGAAGGACATTTGTCTCGAACTCCAGAACATGTTCAATGGTGACTCTCCACAATGCTTTGATGGTGTGATGACAGAGGATGAAACTTGGTTGTTTCATATGGATCCTGAGAGTAAAACGCAGTCCATGGAATGATGTCACCCCGGTTCTCCACTGAGGAAAAATACAAAGACTCGCTAGATCAGCGGACAAATTAATGGTCATATTCTTCTGGGATCTCCATGGCGTAATCTTCATTGACATTTTGGAACGTGGTGCAACAATTAATATGGAGCGGTATTGTTTGTCACTGACAAAGCTGCGACGTGCTCTCAAGACAAAAAGACCGAAGCTCCAGAATAAAGTCATCAAACTGCACCAAGATAATGCGAGGCCCCACTATGCCAATCACACACCGTAGAAAACCAGAAGTATGGGATGGGAAGTGGTCCCTCAACCCATATTAGTCCGGACCTGGCTCCGACCGATTTCTTTCTGTTTGGTCGTCTAAAGGCTCACCTTCGTGGGAGGTGGTTTACCAGTGACCAAGAACTCTTTGTGTGTGTGAAACAGTGGTGTAATAATCAGCGTCCGAGGTTTTACCAAAGTGCATTTACGCATGAAAAAACAAAAAAAAAAAAAAAAAAAAAACGGTGAGCTAGATGGGTCACAGCGGATGGAGCATGCATTGAGTAAAATGCGTATGTACATAAAGAACACAAGTACATGCACACACAATTTCATGGTCCTAGTGCTACTATTTAAGATGTTATTGCCCATTGTGCTAAACTTTATGAGCGCCCTTTGTACAGTCATGGAGAAGGATAAATTATATTGAAATATACTGGAAATGCTTGTTTATCTTCTAAGTTAAATATATGAATATGAATGAATAAAGCAAATATAATTATTGAGAAACATTAATAGATAGTTAAATCTCTATACTGTTAACAGTAAGAAAACTATGACACAATATCATGACATACTATAATTTCGAATGAATCGTGTGAAAACAACTGCTAAAGTGAAGAACGTGCTCAATTTTAAGATTTCGACTTAATTGTAAAGCGAATAACCATGCTAGAGATATGAGACTGGTCACATTGAAAGGGAAGTAACTTTTTTTCTATATAAACCAAATGATAGACCATCGAAGTGTTGCTACTACAGATTCATTTTTCACATCCGAGGCCACATCATTCGTAACTTTAGACAATTTTCCAACAATGAAGAGACATTATACAAATTTCTTTAAGAACATTTCCCGTACCTGTGATTGCTCAACAGATTTCTGGTCCGAGATAATTTCTGGTTCGACAGCCTCCTCAATCTCTGAGATTATTTCCTTAAGGGTGCTCTTAATGTCCTCTCGCTGGATCTCTGTTGGAGCCTCCTGCGTCATCATCGACATCCTTTCCTCTTTCACCGACATCTTCTGTTCTACAGTTTCAGATACCACACTGCCGCCATTTTGGATCTGTGTGGGGGCGCTGACCAGGGCCTGTGTTTGGGATTCTCCAGACTGAACCTGCGCTGTTGCTTGAGTCACTGTTGGCTGAAAGACAGAAACTTTCTGTACGAACAATAGGGAAAACACATAAAGAGCAAATTAGACTTTAACGGACATCCAGGAACATTAAGACAACATATTGCACAAATATTTCGCGTACAGTAGCAAGCCAAACCAAGTGATAATCATAAATACTCACTTCCGTAAGTTTGTGGGAAAACGATTACTGGTAGATTTCTGACGAGGCCCTTTGTTTTGAAACCAAACATGGCGGATCAACCCAATCGTGACTAAGATATTCTCTGGACTCTGTTACAGCACGCGAATGTGAAGACGATACTAAAATCAGGTCAGGTCCACTACCTTCCTCTACGAATTGTGCAAAAGTTACGATATAATGGTTGTAACCTTAAGATGCTTCAATGCCTGTAATAAACTGATAATAAAATTCATCTCACTACACCTCACCCTTATCCCTCGCGTTGTTCTTAGACTCAGTAAAAGCTGAAGGAAAATTTAGATTTCAGTTACAATAAAGAAGCTAATAGCGGATATACGAGTCTTTTAATTTTGATAATATAATTATTATAGTTAATTCTATTATAATAACAAAAAGTATCAATATTGTTAGTTTACATCCAAATAATCGACTTAAGGTTAATGTAAAGCAAAGATCTCCAGCAAAAGATGACAGCACTATCTCCGCATATGTCTAATGTATTTTTATCATTGCACGAAATTTCAATGCTGCTCCTACAAATTCAAGGCTAGAGAGTTCAAACTTTCAGGGAAGAAAGCTCATAACCAATTCAAGAGTTCTATCGGTGCCGATCTTTTGTTTCATTTCTTGTTCATTGTTGAAAGAGCTTCATTATTATAGGTTTGGATATCAATAACAACAACGATTATAGGTATGGATATCAAAAACAACAATGAAGCTCTTTTAACAATGAAAAATAATGAAAATAAAAAATCGTCAAGGATAGAACTCTTGAATTGGTTATGAACTTTCTTCCCTGAAAGTTTGAACTCTCTAGTCTTGAATTTGCGGGAGCAGCATTGAAATTTCGTGCAATGATAAAACTACATACATATAAGGAGATAGTGCTCCCATCTTTTGTTGGAAATCTTTGATTTACATCAACCTTAAGTAAAGTAAAGTTCAGCGGGTGACTGATCATGTTAAATACATATATTTTTAGATTGGCAGCTTCATTATATAAAAACTTGTGGTAATTTAAATTAATTTAGGTTAGGTTAGGTTACTTTCTAACTATACCAAAAAATGTTGAGCAGATAACAAGATCCGAAATATGAATAAAAATAAAAAAAAGCTATCGCATGTGCGAAACGCACGCACAATAAACTACGCCTGTGGGATGTGGAGGTAGCGCTCCACATATTGTGGACCTACGGTACGAAGTGAGGCGGGGTGATCAGTCCTACGCTCGACCGCCCTTAACTTCCCAAGGTGACCAAGAGTACCAAGAACACTCTGGTACTCAATTTGATAAGAGTCTGAGTACACTTTAGAGCGCCAGTCATGGGAAGGTCTTCAGTGACCTGGACGGGATTTGAACCCATGGCGCCCGATTCGTAATCACCTGAGCCACGGCGACTCTGATGAATATAAATAGTATAATTTATTCCAGTAATACATTGCATGATGGAATTTCGTACTAAAATGATTAGTTAATTGCCGTAAAACGTGCTTTATATTTCTTTGCGTGACTAAATTAATAATGCAAGTGTAACATATTGCAATATTTTACCTAATACTTGCTTGATAAAACATACCACATGCAAACTACGAGATGATTCTGTACCATATTTGGAAGAACACTTGAGTACTAGCAAACGCTCGTAAATATTAAATTTAATAGCAGTTATCTTTGTTTATAGATACATTCTATGGAGTATAACGTGTGAAATTTTCATTTGATGTTTATTTGAAATAATGAGCCTTGACTGGATCTCGTCGTTAGTTTTCAATTGCGGAAGGGACTGTGACGTTACCCCAGTATATCCTTACGGCAGGGGCGTAAAAATCACCTCTGCAACCCCCGCGGTGCGGGAGGGCGTACCAGCTCTGGGAGCGCAGATTTTTTAAACTGATTAATAACAAAGGGCGCAACAACTGAAAGTTGCGGGGCGGGGGGGGGGGGGGGGGGAGAGCCAGTTAGTTACGCTACTGCCTTACCAGTTTGTCATATTTTGGGCGAACAGTGATCTCTGTGAGATGACGTTACTCCAGGTTCTATATATAAATCATTTATATTTTCATACACTTGGTGAGATTGTTTGATTGTTTTGGCATCATCTTTAATTCGGCACCCTGCACAGTGACGGAAGTTAAGTACTGCAATTATTTAGTCTATGCTCTAATATTTACTTTCTATTTTATGGAGGAGATAGGCATCCTTTAAGCTAAGTCTGCCACCTACCGTTCCACAGATGCCACGGCTTAATCATAACAGCCTGTCTGGCCAATAAATATAATTTAAATAAAAAAACAAGATACTACCTTTTATTCAACTCCCGCATTACTTACTTCCGTAACTGTACATGGACACAGCGCACATATACACTTCTAAATTCGGCTCTGTATCTAACAAGGAAAGTACTTCAGTTTGAACATGAATATTTTGATCAGACTTCGTATATATATTCGTATGCCGATGCTGATAATACCTGCAAAGTAATTCCACCGTGTAAGGCCTCGTGTGTCCACTAGAGGGCGTGCAAGTTTGGAGCAAGGGGGACACAGCTGAGGCAGCCGCTGCAACGGCTTCCGCAGTTGGGATTTGAACATGCATTTATTACTCAAAATATGTACATGAATATACTTGACAATCCTGACAAAGACTGCAAAGCCACAATACCACGTAACAAATAGTTTGGCAGATATAGGCCAGTACTTGTCTTTACATACGTATGTAATGAGGCTTTTCTACTAAGTGAGTAACACAGAAGGGAGAATCAAAATAGGCACACAGTGTCAAATGCCACTTTATTTTATCCCTTTGAAGTTACTGACAGTTACGGATAGGCACGAACTTAGAGCGGGGGGTCCTGACCCCCGAAAATTCATACTTGTTTGTGAGATTAGTGTATATATATATATATATATATATATATATATATATATATATTTTTTTTCAAAATTACATGCGTTTTACGTAAATTTCAGACCCAGACAGACCTCGGACTCCTGGTCAAAGACGCTAGATCTCTCCCTCCGGAAACCAACTTCTGGGTACGTGTTTCACTGTGCTTAGATATTTTAAGTAATAAATGCCTGTTTAAACCAAAACTGCGGGAGCCATTACAGCGACTGACCGGGCTGTCTGTCCCCATTGCTTCAAACTTTAACGCCCTGTAGCGGACAAACGTGGTCTTACACGGTGTAATTACTTTGCAGACATTATCAGCATCGTGGTACAAATATCTATACGAAATCTTATAAAAAAATTTCCTGTTCGAACCGAAATACTTCCCTTGTAAGTGTCGACGAGACTCAGAAATGCCAGGGAAAGTCTCAGTGAATATTTTATGCTGAAAATGAAAATCTAGATTACATTATGAACACATTTGCGATGATGAAGTTGAATGAATGTCGTGTCAAAAGACGAATTCAATACATTTGCCTTCCTTCTCTTCGTACTGAAAGAATGTAATACGCATATGATTTTGTATTGCTTGTAATTGATAAGTTGCAAGGAAATGAAGTTAGGGCTGTCTTACACTGTAGAAAAATGTCGGTAGAACACTAATTGAACAACTGTATACATATTCTTGCTGAAACTTTTATTATTGCTCTCAAGAAATGGAAATAATGTGCATGTGAAACTGTAGAGAAGTAATCTTGCATATCTGAAAGTGTCCCGTAAGCGTTTTTCGCGCAGTTAGATTTTCTTCATCTTTGGACACTTCTTTACACATCTTTCTCTCAGTATGACCAGAATTACTTCGTTTCACTATATTTTCGATTCGCAATTCTTCAGTATACAGAGAGAATACCACGCTGCCCAACGTATATATGGTATGTGCACAAAATTTGGCTTACTTTGGGCATCTCTATATGGGATTTAAATTATTATATTTCCTACACGGATTCAGAAGTACTATTAACATAATTATAAAGTACGGTATGTAAAAATGGTGTAAGAGAGAAAAAATAGCTTGGTATGACACATAACGAGAAAGTTGAAGTAAAAATTAATGTTTACTGCCCGTTGATGGTATTTTAAAATGCACACTTTTCTTTGCAGTAAGTCCTATTCGAGAAAGTGTGTTTACTTTCCTTTGTATGAACACGCTCAAAATAGGAGTTATGAGATAATATAATACTGTTTAATTGTGATAAATGTCAAATGAAAGACATAGTACTTGTATAGCATTTCGCAATATATAGTTACATCAGTATGAAAACCCCTTCGGGGTAAAGGGAAGGATTCTACTCACAAAGAAAGTGATATCCATTTTGCGAGTGATTTTCTTTGTGTTACTATGACGGAAGTGTTTTCTTTGTAATAAAATTAGGAGATTTAGGGCCATTTTTATGAATCACTCCCAGGAGGTCGGTGGCTCCCAGGAACATATAATTTCAATGTCCGTGGGAGCCACCCATTCTTGGGAGTTATTCATAAATATGGCCCTTAGTATCCTTGAATCATAGTGACACACAGAAAGTAACTCGCAAAATGGATATCACTACTTTTGTGAGTAGAAATCTTGCGTCACTCTTCCCTTTACCCCGAAGGGTTTTTTATACTTATATCACTTATTTTGTAAGGCTGCCTATTAAAGAATGTACATAGTCTTCAAACAAAAGGCCGATTTTGGTCCGTATCTCGAAAACGGTAACTCCTAGGCCCTACCAGAAAATAAGCTTCGAATTATCCCAACTTGTTGGGGCCCACAATTGACCCCTCCCCCCTCCGCCCCGGTGCCAACTATTTTGGACTAAAACAAAAAGACAGACAGAATGATAGACAAACTTTTCAATCACTTCTGAAAATTCTGTGATTCGGCTAAAAAAGTCATAACTTTTGAACCCCTTCACCGATTTTGACGTGTGATACACCGTTTGAAAGGTATTGAAGCATAGATTAAGATTCTGGAAGTTTCGTCCGCCTATATTCTCTGAGGTCAGTGCTATCTTTAGAAAGTTTGATTCTTTTCCGTACTTCCTTAGGGGGTCCCACGAAGGTCCTACCGATCCAATTTTTTTCTGTGCCTTACTATGGCAAAGAGCTTTCAAATGCAAGTTCAAGCATCAAAATCGGGCTTATAGTTTGCTAGATCCGAAATTATCTGTATACATTGGAGTGCAGCTAACAGACTCATTTGTCAGCGTCACTCGAAGGACTACCGTTCTTCATGATAAATCAGGCGTAATCGTTTCTGTAGACTGGAAGGGTAACATCTGAGAGGGGGAAATGTCGATACATTCAACACATGTTTGCAGAAATGAACCACTAATTGAGAAAAAAGTGTTTATACACTGTGAAAATAGAACTTAAGCAAAAACAGAGATAAAATAATAATGGTCTAAGGCTAAGGGAAGGAGGAGATAACTAAATCAAAATAATAACGTAATAAGTAAATGCAGCTTGAAATAAAATTGAACAGAAGAGGCTAGAGAGGGGGGATACATGCACATTCCAATGGTTACTAAGTGCAAGTGTATACAATGTCTATGTTCTCTGCACTACAATGTGGGGGTCTACAGATGTGGAATAGCTGTTGGTTATAATTTACTAACCAACTGATCACTTTGTTCAATCCGTCTCATCAAGTCCTGAACCCCTTCCAGAGCTCCCTGCAGCGTTGGGGGCCAACTAATAGGTGGACCCTCAGTCGCAACCTGTGAAAGATACTTCTTCTGAGACCATTCGAATAATACGATAACGAATAGCTTTTTGAAATAGATTATTTACAGAAATGACAGTGCCGGTACTAGCAAAGAATAGTTTGTAAATTGATTCTGCATTTATTTGTTAGTTTTTGTATGTTATAATTTTGTAAATGAACCATTAAAACATAGTAAAAGCAGCACGTATGATGTTAAATAGCTTCTTTGCATTTTATAGAGTATCAAAGACATGCTAAAACTGTTTATTTAAAGAAAACAACTTAAAAATCGAAAATAATACGTAATTAATCATGTTATTAGTGTGTAACTCAAAATTCAAAATACGAACACTATTTATTATGATAAAAGTAATTATTTTCTGGATATCTAACATCACAATATATAATATTCTTAATATGCCTGCTTCAAGTATTTATTTTAGTTTGCAATCGGGAATAATATATTAAGGTTAATGTAAAGCAATGGTTTAAAACAAAAGGTGGTAGCACTATCTCCGTATATGTCTAATGTAATTTTATCGTTACACAAAATTTCAATGCTGCTCCTACAAATT